>SNQJ01S0056289.1:25182-39943 GCA_010110895.2 Picea sitchensis | reverse complement strand
ATGTATTGTAAGGGTTTATAACCCATTTTTGTAATATAAATAAGGGGTATGAGGTAAATTAGAGAAGGATATGATCAAAGAATTATCTATGGTCGAGTGTTAGAGAGTTGGTGTGACAAGTCTGTTTTAGAGAACCTTTTTTGGAGTTTTGGGATCGAGAGAGTCTATTTTGAGAGTTGTAGAGCTCAGATGAGGTCGAAGTAGTTGAGGGTCAGGTCGCAAGCTGTGGAGCTTGGTGCGATCCTGGTCAATCTCACTACTCACTACTCTAATGTAATGCGTGCAATGCCATTTTTTTATGAATAAGAATAAAGAAGAAGAATATCTTTGTGGACGTAGCCCCAGGGGGGGTGAATCAAGATAAAACCATGTGTGTAATGTGTTTTGATATGTTATTTCTGTATTTATCATTGAATGGTTATTTAGATGAATGGATGATTTACTTGCAGTGCACACTAGATTAAATATGCAAATGAATGAAGGAAAACATGAATGGATGTAATGAATAATATAATAGAATGCATGGTTAAGTAGAAACAAGAAGAAGTAAGAAAGAACATCCTCCAATCCATTCCATAACTGCAGACATATGTGTCCTGCAGTCCCCCATAAACCATCTGAGGTGATGCTGCATTGTGCACTATGTGCGTGGTACAACCTTCTATTTTACCAGAAGGGTCGATGGTGATAAGGGTTTTGTTGGAGAACTAAGGTAGAACCTAGGTCAGCCCACAAGTCCAACAAATGGTTCTATTACTGGGTAGAACTTATAAGGAGAGCTAGGAATGAGTTTGGTGAAGAATATGTAGTGGTAGAAATGGATGTTTAGGCCATGGAATCCCACAAAGCAAGAGATTGAAAGATGGTTAGAGACAAAGTATTTGGAATTCGCGTAGAAATACAATAAAGGTTCCAGGTATACACAATGACAATACTTACAAAGGTATGTGTTTTCTAATCTGCACGAATCATATTTTTTTTCTTTCCACAGTTATTACAAGAATGGTTGTGAAGGTTGAAGGATAACCATTAGACTAATCGGATTAGGCCAGTAGTGTGGATTGTTGAAAATATCGCGTGGTTGGAAAAATTTAATAATAAATTCACACCCACAATGGATTTTTGGTTAGACAATATTATTGTGGGGTTTATCACTGAGTTTGCAGTAGATACATCGAAGTCAAAAACTACTGCAGGGAAGTATTTCTTGAGGGGACCCGGAAGGAGGTATATTAGGTCTCTTTACATGTCGATCAAGATCTTATTACATGATAAAGGCGTGATGACCATGGAATCAAACAACTAGATCACTCTGTGGGGGAGTTGGGGGAAGCACTAAGGAAGATCTAAAAAATGGATAAGGCTCTGGAGAGTAGCCAGAAGAAGGAGGCAATGGACCTCATCATGATGGATGATGAACATACCAGGGAAATCATAAGGAATGCAAGTGTGACTCATAACAAACGACCCTACCAATATAGGATGAATAAGAAGAAGAGGGTTGTAGTAGAGTGAGAGGGCTTGGAAATCAATGAGGAAGAGGTAGAGGATATCCATGCCACAGGGAAAATTGAGGATATCTTGCATGCCACATATGAGAGGAAAACCATTGGTGATGGGTTTGGTGCAGAAGAAGGCCCTCCATTTCATATCAGAATTAGTGTGGAACTCACGACCCCATGTGTGACTAACACAACTAAAGAAGAAAAATCAGCTAACTAACAAGTGATTAGTGGTAGAATATTTTTTGCAGGACGTGGGTCCAGTAGCAGAAGTGCAAGTTCAACAAGTAGTATTCAAGTTTCTACACTGCACAAAGGTGGTAGTTCAACCAATTTAACAATGGCAGGACAAGATCCAACCATCAAGTTACCAGAGTTATGAGGGGATGGGTCAGAAGACCCATAAAATAATTTGTTCATCTATGAGAAGATATCAGTAGAAAACAAGATTACATACGAGGATACAAAGGTTGTGCAGTTAGAAATCACTTTTTGAGACCGCACATTAGATTGGTACATGGGTCTCTCAACAAATAACCCAACAGGAACAACTACAACTGTAGAAGATGTGAAGAGGTAGTTAATAAATGAATTTCAGAAGCCAAGTTCAGAAGACCATTTTATGAATGAAATAGTAGAGATCAAGTAGAAACTAGGAGAATTAGTCTGGGAAGTGGACCAAATATTGAAGAGGTTAAAAGGTAAGTTAAAATACAATATTACTGATACACAACATAGGTATTTGTTTGTTAATTCTTTGTTGCCACACTTGAAGTATCCTTTGAGACAACATAAATTCCAAAGTCAGGGTAAGGCCCTATAGGCAGCCTTGTAGTTAGAGGAAAACCAACACAAGAATCCAGATCCATATGTCGAAGAGATGAAGAAAGATCTGAAGAACTTAACATTCCAGTTAAATCAGAACAAAGGAAAGGAGAAAATATAAGATGTCTGGTGTACCATGTGCAGGAAATAAGTTCATCACAAGAATGAGTGTCCATTATTTTCACAACATATTGGAGTGGGTATGCCAAACCCTTTGGCCCCAGGAGGACCATGGTGTGATATTTTCAAAACACATGGTCATGATCCCTATCATTGCCCCTTGATGCAAAATATCAAACAGTTCTGAAGAGTACATATTGCAACTTTTGTAAGTCAGTTGGACACAAAGACAAGGAATGTAGAACCTTGAATATGATGAAAGAAAGGATTGCATATACATATGGGGTGTAGGATGAACATGTAACAGGACAATCTGCACAACAACTGTAGTATAACACTGCACAACAACCACAGTACAATATTTTGCAGCAATTTGCAACAAAACCAAAATATAATGCACAACAGTTTCAAGGGAAACAATAGTATAAAATTGCACAACAGTTCACAAAACCACAACAATATAATAACCTCCATCCATAGTATAAGTAAATACCTCAGTATAAAACATTGCATGGAGACAATTAGGGAAAAAAAAGAGTCTTCATAGGAGGAGGTCATGGAGGAAGAGGATTTGGAGGAGGCTGAGGACCAATAGTGTGTCATAACTATCAGAAACTAGGGCACTATGCAAGGGAATTCCTATAAACAACTGCGACATGTATGTACTTTCGCACAACAAACCATGAAATAGAGGACTGTCCAACACTGTTGATAAAAATACAGGACAAGAGGAACCTGACTAATTAGACTGTACCATGGATTGGGGTATAAAAAAGAGAAGAAGATGAGAATAAGATTAACATAGCGACTATAGGTGGAGATAAGATAGGAGAAGATGCAGCCAAGAAAGATCATGACCCATACTAGTGGGTTAGGAAGAATATAGCACCAGAGTAGAAGTTTGATGTGCACAAAGAGAAAGAGATATTCAAAGAATCTAGACAAGATATCTTGAAGGAAAATATTGTGTCCACTCCATGAACAAATCCAGTAGATGAGATACTAGTCTATGGCATACCCTCATTATTTGATAAAACCAATCAGGAGAAATCTTCAGAAAAAGTAAGTAACTCAAGAAACTTTTTGGGATCTTGTGTCAAATTGTTGAGTGATAAAAATTCCTTACAAGTACTACAAAATTTGTTAGAAAAGTGTAATATTGGGGAAGAGGGGGTAAAAAGGGTAAATCAAGTCAGAAAGAAGAGAATAATCAGCAGGAAATTCAGATTGAATGCTAATATAAGAGATTTCAATATGGGGGATATTATACTAGACTTAGGATCTGAAGTCAATGCTCTTCCAAAGAAAACTTAGGAAGCTATGGGAGAACCAAAATTAGGGTATTCACCTATTCATTTGAAGCTATAAAATCAACACAAAGTGGCACCAATAGGAAGGTTGAAATGGATTACAGTAGATCTAGATGGTGTGCGCACCATGGCTAATTTTCAAGTCATAGACATAGTGGACAATACTTCACCATATCCAACACTATTGGGCCTGGATTAGGCCTTTGACAACCAGGATATTATTAATTTGAAGACAAGGAAGATGATATTTGAGTATGGAGAATATAAAGTTATTGTGCTATTGGATCCCTCAGAAGGAGGCAGATATGTGGAACTCGCGACAGATAGTATTCTTACAAAATATGTGAATCAACTATATAGGACTACTACGTGTGGAGAATATTATATCAACCCAACTGCATATGGAATGCTCAGTTGGAGGAGTATTAGTTGTTGTTATTTAGACTTTGACACAAGATTGGAAAACTGGAAACAATGATTACATGAATTATCTACCAAGAGATGTTCCATAATGATACACAAGTTGAGATGAGTTGGTACAGAGGTAAGAGAACCACCCAATTTTTATAGATTAAATGATTTAGAATAATTTTTTATGAAATATGAGGTATACATTATGGAGAATCATAGATTACCAATACTAGGTATTTCTTTAAAATCTACACCTGCAAGATGGTGGGGTACACAGAGGGAAAATATCAACAATTGGTTCTAGTGCAAAAGGTTATTGCACATCAGATTTGGCATAGAGAAGGAACACAAATATGAGGTGAAATATAAAGGATTTGGACAACCCCAAGAGCATGTAGAGAAGTTAATAGTTCAGTGGATATTAGTGCCACCATAAGAATGGAAACACCATTTTATTCACACATTAGAAGGCATTCCGAAGAACAGGTTCACAGAATAGGAACAACGCAGAGAAACTGGAAACTCAGAAAAATACCACAGAGTTTTGTAGTTACATTTTCCTTTGAAAATGAAAGTACATAGATGGATACAATGTTGAAAGTGGTATGATATAGGATATTTGAAGAACCATAATTTGAAATAATTCCAGCATCTCAAAGGCACACTAGTTGGATAGTCAAACAATTGCTACAATGTTATCATGTAGTAGAAGCAGAAGAACTTGAAGAAGATAATTTGTGCAACATCCATATCCCAGAAGTAGAAGATGAAAGGGAAGTATAATTCCCCAATTTGGACTCAAAATATTATGCGACAGCTTTAAATATTAAGAAGGTCAACATTGGAACTACATATAACCCAAATATGGCTAGTAATGGAGATTATTGGGACCATCATACAATAGAGAGGATCAAAGAATTACTATGCGAGTACAATTACCTATTTCCAACAACATTTTTGAAGATGAAGGGGCTAGCGGGAGAGCTAGGAGAGATGAAAATCCCATTGAAACCATAAGCAAGACCTATCAGATAGAGGTTGTACACATTGAATCCAATATACAAAGAGAAGATAAAGATAGAAATTGACAAGATGCTAGAAGTTGGTGCTATATAATCTGTAGAAGAGTTAGAATGGATCATTCCTATGGTGGTGCAAGAAAAGAAGCAAGGAGGGATCAACATTTTTGTAGATTTGAGACATTTGAATGACGCTTTTCTACATGATCCATTTCCTACCCCATTTACAAACGAAGTTTTAGAAAATGTAGGGGGTCAAGAAGCTAATTCTTTTACAGATGGATTTTTAGGTTATCATCATATAAGGATTGTGCTAGAAGATAAACACAAGAAAACATTTGCTACAGAGTGAGGGTCATTTCAATTTAGAGTTATGCCATTTGGATTTAAGAATGCACCATCCATTTTTTTAAGAGCATTAGTAGCAGCTTTCAAGGACTTTATTCACAATTTTTTGGAGGTTTACTTGGATGATTGGACAGTGTTCAGTTTGATAAAAGATCATGTTGAAGTATTAAGGATGATATTGGATAGATGCAACCAATTCCATATCTCATTAAATTTTAAGAAGTGTATTTTCAACACAACTTTTTGCATTTTATTAGGACATGTGGTGTGTAAACATGGTCTGTTGGTTGATCCAGCTAAAATTGTTGTCAAAGTTAACTTACCACCACCAAATTCAGTGCACCAATTGAAGAGTACATTGGGCCATACAGGGTACTACATAAAATTCATCAGTAGATATGCACAGATCACTACACCAATGGAGAAGCTGTTGAAGAAGGATACCAAGTACCAATGGAATGATGAATGCTAGAAGAGTCTAGATATTTTGAAGGAGAATATGGTTACTGCACTGATTTTATTATTTCCAGATTGGGCTAAAGAATTTCATGTGCATGTAGATGCATCTGCAATAGTATTAGGAACATTATTAACATAACTGAGAGAAGGTGATATAGATCACCATATTTCATTTGAAAGCATAAAGCTGTCAGATTCAAAACATAACTACAACACTACATAAAGAGAAGGATTAGCAATGGTGTATGCATTGCAAAAATACATACATTACTTATTGGGACATCACTTTAATATTTTTGCAGATCATTCATCTCTGAGATACTTAGTTAATAAGCTAGTGTTGGGGGGAAGGATATGGAAATGGATGTTACTATTTCAAGAATTTGACTTTGAATTTGTGGTGAAACATGGAAGATTGAATGCAGGACCGAATCATTTGTCCATCATAACAAATGGAGAAGAACCCAGTAACTTGGAAGATAAATTCCCATATGCACAATTATTTTCAGTACACATTGCATTTTTGAGTACAAGATTTGCACCAAGAGAATTTACTACTGTGCAAAAGAAAAATTTAATGGTTAGAGATGCAAATTATCAGTTGATTGCAGGTCATTTATGAAAACTTGGAGTACATAGCATCTTGAGAAGATGTGTGATGGAGCATGAAAGACCCATTATTTTGGTAGAAGAACACAAAGGAATTGTAGGAGGACACTACGAAGGAAAAAATACCACGCAGAAGGTATTGTGCGCAGGATTATGGTGGCCAATAGTTCATAAGGATTCAAAATAATATTGTTAGAAGTGTGATGTTTGTTAAAGAGTTGGGAAGCCATCCAGGAAGGATGAAATGCCACTTAAGACACATGTTAATTACAGGTGTTTGATAAATGGGAAATAGATTTTGTAGGTCCAATCAATCCACCAGCAAGAAGGTCAAGAGCCAGGTACATTATTATAGCAATGGAATACTTAACCAGATGGGTAGAGGCATAACCAATAAAGGATTGAAGTGCAAAGACTGCAACACACTTTTTATTTGAGAATGTAGTAACAAGATTTGGATGTCCAAGGATATTTGTGAGTGATCAGGGAACCCACTTCATCAACAACACAATTGAGCCCATGATTGAAGAGTTTAAAATATACCACCAGAAGAGTTCTCCTTACCACCCAAAAGAAAATGGCACAGTGGAAGCCTTCAACAATATTTTGGAGAATTCCTTGACAAAGATTTGTAATGTAAACAAAGATGATTGGGATTTGAAGGTACCGACAATAATTTTGGCTTATAGAAATACCTGCAAGAAATTAACAGGACAAACACCCTTCAAAATGATATATGGACAAGAGGCAGTAGTTCCCTTAGATTATTTAATGCCAAGTCTACGCATTGCAACAATAAAAAACATGACAAAAATGGTGCAACATAGGAAATATTGGCTCAACAGATGGAATTAGAAGAAGACAAAATCATGGAAGGTTTCCATCAAGAGGTACAAAAGGCAAATGATAAATCATGGCAAGAAAGACATATCAAGAAAAATAATTTTAAGGAAAGAGATTTGGTTCTCCTCTATGATAGTAAGTATTTGAAACACCCAGGGAAGCTCATAATGCATTCGCTAGGGCCATATCAGATAAATTATGTTACAGATGGATGTGTTGTACAACTGCAAGACTTAATAGGAAAAAAAGTGCAAGGAATGGTGAATGGAATTCGACTGAAACTATATAGGGACAATCAACCTACTGACTCTCAATAGTTGTAATGCATCAAGTAGACTTGTACATATTGTAAATAGTAGGAGATGAAAGAAGAAAAAAGAATATAAAAACAAAAAAATGAAGAAAAAAAAAGTAATTAAGAGGAATAAGTGATTCAGGAATGACATTGCACCAAATCATAAGTTAGACACTGCATCATGGAAAACTGCATGTATTTTAATGAAGTATTCCTGAATGATTTGGAATACTGCATGTAGGAAAATTGGACACTGTGAAAATGACCGGAAAAAGTGAAAAATAAGTTAGAACATTAATGATCGGGTCTATAAAAGGGGAAAAACACGTGCAAGTTTGACAATTAGAGAATTTTTAGCACTCGAGCATTTGAGAGCATGAGAAAAAGGTGATTGAGCAAAAGGATAATTCAATCGATTAAGAGCAAGAATAGTTCAATGGAACCCCCGAAAGTTGGTGCTCCCAACAAAATTGGGCTAGTAACCCGAAAGTACGGTAGGAAGAAGGAACAAATGGAAGAACCAGAGAAATTTATAGAGTTGGAGGACATAACCACATTTGAGACTGAATCAATCAGTCCCATTAGAGTAGAGGAAGAACAATCAACAACAGAACATATGCAAGAGGGTCCAAGCACAAAAACCCTAATGGCAGCGTGAACCCTAGTTTCGAAAAACCCACAGAAAATGAAGGAAAAAAAAACTCGGAGAAGAAGTCAAGGGCCAGTAGGAAATGGACAGAGAGGAAGAACATGAGCCTGGGGATGAAGCCACAAAGGAAACCCTAGTCGTGGTTCAAAAGAGGAAATCACCCAATGTAGTGGACACTACATTTCCCCATCTTCCAAACGTTGTAGTTGTAGTGGAAGACATGTTGGAAAAGGTGCCAAAGCTCAAGTATGCATACCATGATATCATTGATACAAGAAATTTTATAGACTTTGTAGAAAGAATGCTTCGAGGACATGGGGGAGGTAGGACCCCTAGGGAACCTATTCTAGAGCCTACACAGTGGGCCACAAGTCTTTATAATTTGGGAGTGATGAATCTATTGGATATACCTCATTTTGGGAGCAATAAAAATGTGGGAATATGCATGAAACATTTATTGGCCAAGGTACACTGAGGTATCCTGTGGATGGATAGGTTTGTCCCCATTGATGTGGATTTTGTAGAAAATATCATAGGATTTCCTACCAGTGGAGTAAATCTAGAGGACTACCTGGATAACAAAACCAAGGATAAAGAGATCGAAGAGGAAGTAAAAACCTAGTTCGGGACAAACAAGGGAACCCAAGGAATCATCATCAAGGACATTAATGATCAAGCAACAAGGTTTGCCACAAAATTGATGGCCTGCAAACTAGTGAGAAAGTGAATAAATGAGGAATCCCTAGCATGAGTGATAGCAATCGCTGCGTAGTGAGCAAAGGGCATAGTGTTCAACTGGTCACCATATATATTGAACCAATTCTTGGTAGACTGTCAAGATGCATAAGATAATGGAACAAAATTCCATTACTCCTAGTTGCTAATTCTGATCGCATTGGTGGGCTAGCAGGAGCCCAAGTTTTTTTCTTTCCTATACAGGAAGGGAAAGTGTTATGCAGTGCACTATGAAACATTGTGACAAGCAAAGGACCCCAAGCACGAGTAGGCTAACAATGAGATATTCTCCATGTTCTTGGAGGATATGCAATGAAAGACAACAAATGTATGGAGGATCCAAATGGAATTGGTGCAAGAGAATGAAGGAATTGCAAATTTTAAAGAATCAAGACATAACTTATGGATCTAGACCACAAGGGACCCGAAGAAGAAGTGGATGGAAATGAGATATTGTGCAACAAGGGAAGAAGTAGAATAGATTGTAAAAGACTGGCCCACGCAGTGGAAGGTGTCAGCAACACAAAATAAAGAAACCAAACTGAAGAAGAAAACAAAGGTAGGAACATCTAAAAAGACAAGCAGTCCAACTGAAAACACTAGAAATTTTATAGAGTGCAGTCAAGCTTTAGGAAGAAACGCAACCACAAAAAATACCAGACAGAAAGAGACAGTATCTAGGAAGAAAGTGAAAGGAGATGGTGAGAATTATAGTTCTCTTCTATAGACAGTAAAATATGGGGAGACAACAAAAATGAAAAGTGAGGTGCAGACCTCAACCCCAACTAAGAAGAGAATGGGAGCACAAGAAGCAGAAATTAGGAAAAAGATGAAATAACACAAAAATCCCCCAACGATCACGATCACAGAGGACGATGTCGAGGTAGTGGGAAACAAATTCCAAGACAGAGGATAAGATGTACTATGTGCAACATAAGAGCAAAGGAAGGAGATCATGGAAAAATTGGTCAAAGTTCACGACATCTTATAGAGGCTACAAATAAATACAACACATCACCTAACAACGCAACATACATAGAAAGAATAAGAAAATTCAGTGTAGAAGGAGAAGGAAGAGACCATGAAGATAGTAGTAGTGAGCAATGACAGATTCACTATCACACAAGATATGTTGGGGATAGATGAACAAACAATGAAATTAACAGTAAAATATTTGGAGTATATGGAGTTGGTCATGGAAAAAATACCCACAAAGGAGCTATATGGACTGAAAGAAAGTGTAATGCAGGAAGTGCAAGCTAGAGCTAGGTTGGATGCCACCAACCTAGAAATTGGTCGGGAGGTGAAGGAGATTATACAAGTAACATGTGAACAAATCACGCTGGAAAATGAGGAAGACAAGAAGCGTGCCAACAATCTGGAGAAGAATATCAAAAAGGTATACAAGAGTATACCTGACTACATGCAGGAACATGAGGTTACAAAAGATGTGAAGATACAACAAATCATACAGACTATGGAGAGGTACAAGTAAGAAACAACAGACCTAAAAGAGAAGTTAACTACGAGAACACCTTTGGAAGTGTGAGATCAGCAGGAATAAGAGGTTGTTGTGCACATAGAGAGTATAGCGTAGGAGGTGAAAGAAGTGGAAAAAATGTATAATAGGACTGCACATATGTGGACAATCCTAGAAGAGGAAAAAAATATACAACAATTGGAGAAGAAAGAGGAAAAGTTGAACATGGCGGTTCAAGACTTGAAGAAAAGACAGAAAACCATGGACGTCTCCTTTGTAATGAAGGAAACACATGAATTGAAGAACTTGTAGGCATACATAAAGACAGTGCAAGAGCAGAAATAAGCAAGGCAGGCTTAGTTGGAGCCATTTCAACAACAAGTAGAAGGGATGATTGACGAGCTCCAAACAACAAAGGGAAAATGGGAACATACACTCATAGAAAGCAGAGAAGTGATAGGAGATCACATTATAGTGCAAGGTTTGGAGACATTAGCAGGGAAGAGTGCAGAGGCCAAAGAGAAAGCATTAGAATTAGCACAGAATTTTCAAGCCCTGAAGGTAGCACTACAGAAGGTGAATTGACCCTAACGTGGCTTGGGATGAGCCACTTGTTAGTGTTGGGGGTCTGTTGGAGCAGGTAGGTTTGAAGAACAATGCATAAAGCAGGGCATAACAACACGCCACATTTTGAGGAAAAACAATGTGCGTTGAAGGATTTGCGAAAATCTGGCGCAAAAGTGGACAAACATAGCCGAAGTTAGGGTTAGAGTTTTGGGATGTATTGTAAGGGTTTCTAACCCATTTTGGTAATAGAAATAAGCGGTATGAGGTAGATTAGAGAAGTATATGATCAAAGAATTATCTATGGTCGAGTCTTAGAGAGTTAGTGTGATAAGTATGTTTTAGAGAACCTTTTTGGATTTTTTAGGATTGGGAGTTTGTTTTGAGAGTTGTAGAGCTCATATGAGGTTGAAGTAGCTGAGGGTCAGGTCACAAGCTGTGGAGCTTAGTGCAATCCTGGTTTGCCTCACTACTCACTATTCTGATGTAATATACGCAACGCCCTTTTTTGATGAATAAGAATAATAATAAGAAGAAGATATTTATGGACGTAGCCCAGGGGGGTGAACCATGGTAAAACTATGTGTGTAATTTGTTTTGATATGTTATTTCTACAGTTTTCATTGAATGGTTAGTTAGATGAATGGATGATTTACGCACACTAGATTAAATATGAAAATGAATGAGTATAATGAATAAGATAATAGAACGCATGGTTGAGTATAAACAAGAAGAAGTAAGAAAGAACAACCCCCAATCCCTTCCATGATTGTAGACATATGCGTCCTATAGTTCCCCATGAACCATATTGGGTGAGACTGCATTGTGCACTTTGTGCGCGGTGTAGCCTTCTGGTTTACCAAAAGGGTCGATGGTGATAAGGGTTTTGTTGGAGAACTAAGGTAGAACCCAGGTCAGCCCACAATTCCAACAAGGATACATATCTCAAGGGGAACATGTGCTTGTTAATACATTTGACATGTCATTGGAATAATGCTAAGTAGGAATTTAGGGCCAGTTCTGATTTGTCGCACTAGCCCATAGAGGAGGATATTTATTTTATCATTAGTCTATTTAGAAGGAGGGTGATTTTCTCCATTCCCTCGATTTATTTCCTGATGTTATGGGAGAGAGTTAGTTGGCATATGTGCAAGAATATGTTAGTGTGACCATCACTGACCCCATTTCATTCCGGATTGCTAGGGGCCAATTGTGTTTACATTCATTCCACACAAAGGAGGTTAGGTGGATATTTCTTATGGTAAATTATGACACTATCACACTAACCTATAATGGGAAACACATGATTTTCCTAGATAATTTATTTCAAAGGCTCATATTGATTAGGTGGTCTACTATTTTTTTCAATATTTTTGTTTTTCTTTGGATTGTTGTCATGGTATGTTTAATGGGAGGATCATCTTCAATTTTTATTTAGAGTTATTTATTTTATTTTTTGATAGATTTACATCAAATCGACCTATATTTGAATACCTCCATCTTAGGTCAAAATCTTATGTGTTTATGGACATGTGGGGGTATATGTTTCCCAAGAGGGGCAGAGTGGCCACGAAGGTAGGATAGTTTAAATGTATTGGATTTATTAGCTAGCGAGGGTAATCATGTCCTTGATCACGTAAAATACCCATATGCAAGGATGAGATAACCGGGATACAAAAACATTCTATTTGGTTAGGCCTAGTCACTAGATGTGAGAGATACTATTATCGTTACATTTTGGTTTATCTAGTTGCATGTTTTTTTGTCTGGTTTAAGGCACATCCAATTAATTGTAAGATTTTATTTCAATTATCTAATTGTTATTTACTATTTCCTAGATGTTGGAACATTTATCAGGGAGATTCCTCCCCAACATGATGACTAGATAGTTGAGGCAGATTAGATAACTTAGGTGCATCATATTTAGTGCACATATTATGACCATATATTTCATCATCATGTGATATATTAGATATGTGCACTAATGTGTTTCCATAGAGTGACCCCTGTACAATCTTGGAAGATCGTGTAGGAACCTAGTATTGCACTAATATGGGTGAGACTTCCCCACAATATGATGTTATTGGTGTGTCATGTTGTTAATGTCCTCAACCTACTTGAGAGGTTGAGGGATACCTATTAGTCTTATTATTTAGATTAATATACTGAGGAAAATAATCCTCCACCATCTCCTCCTCTAGTAGTATATAAACCACCATCTCCTCTTCCAGGTGTAATCCAATTACCATTTCCTCCTCAAACAACAGCCCGATCACCATCTCATCCTCTATCAAACTGACCACCATCTCCTCCTCTAGCAGTAGCCCAACCACCATCTTCTCTAGCAATAGACTGACCACCATCTTATATAGCAACATAATGACCATGATCGCCTCTAGTTGTAGAGAAACCACTATCTCCTCCTCAGATTCTACTTTCTACAATATTATTTGGTGTAGGTATTGATGTCTTTGGCTCTAATGATGGAGGTACCGATGCCTTTGGCTCTAGTGGTGGACCTAACTTATAATAGTTATTGACATGTATGGATTTGATTGTTGTGATGAAATTACATGTATATTTGAAATTTATATACAACTTCAAATGTATATTTCACATATATATTGATTTTGGTATTATCATTAATATATATTATGCATTTTCTTAAAATGATGATGTTTTTTTATTTATAAAATGTATTATGTGTATGTCAATGATTTATATTATTAATAATCTCTATTTTAAACTAAATTTAAGATGTATCACTCATTTAAATTAGATATGTCATGTTTGACATATTTGAGATCTCTCTCTCTCTCTCTCTCTCTCTCTCTCTCTCTATATATATATATATAATGTTTTTTCATACTATGTTGATGTTGATGTTGTTTTATTTGTAGAATGTATTATGTATCTTAATGATTAGCACCATTAATTATTTATCTCTTTTTAAATAAAATTTGAGATGTATTACTCATTTTAATTTGTGATAGTAAAAAGTTATAATAATTTAATGTCCTTATATAATGTTTAACCATTTTTCAAGGTGTTTTTTTTTTTTTTTTGTGTGTGTGTGTGTAAGAAGATACAATATGTTGATTAAACATGTTTAAAACTTGATGAAATGATTTAATCAATGATTTACGATTTACTAATTTGATTAATATTTGAAAATGATTTTTAGGATTAAATTGTATTTTTAAATTTATTCTTAAATAATTTTACTAAATATTTCACTAATTTTGATAAAATTAAAATTATTATAGTTAAATTTAACAAAATAATTATTCCTCTTATTTTTATTTTATATAGTGATAACATCATGCATATTAAATCATGAAAATATTTCTAAAGTAGATTTAATTAATATTTTACATCAATTTATTTGATTAAATATTTGATTAAATTATAAAAATAATTCTAAAGTTTTATATTAAATTCACAATGGAATAAAAATAACCTTCAACTAAATTAATATAATAATTATTAATATTAATCTTTCAAATAATAATAATATTTTGATTAAAAAAATAATTTTTTATATTTTTTATGTTTATATATTTGTGACAATTTCTTTAACAAAAATAAAAAA
>SNQJ01S0056289.1:0-15885 GCA_010110895.2 Picea sitchensis | reverse complement strand
ATCAAACAAACTTGGGTCCATTACCCAAACCTGGGTTCTCCAACTTCACATGGTCATAACTCTCTATCCGTGAGGAGTTATGTGACATTATACATACCACCAGAAATGGCATGACAAGAACTATCCATATAGGATAGTTTCCATGAAAAATTCACTATCCTTCATCTCATTATTCCACAATTAATCATGGGTTCTCTTACTGCGCAAAGCGTCTTCCCGTGAGGGCTTTCACCATAAGGGGACCACTTTGGAGTTCATCCATTTGTGCACCTTATCAATCATGATAATACAATAATGAGACATCTATAAATTTTTCCAACAATGCATCATATACCAATGAAACCACATTGATCCATCTTCATCATGTATCAATGACAACTCATTGATCCATCTTCATCTATGCAATCTCATCAAGGACAATACATATTTTATTACATCAATCATCAATCAATCAATACTTTGACATCACTCAATGAAATCAATCAATCAAACCATTGGCATCAATGACAACATGATCCAACAGTTTTTTCATCGGTTGATCTTTGGCTCTTCCAAATCTTATCTAGGATAGATGAGCTATTCTGGAAATTGACAATATTATTTGTCTTTTCATTCATCTTATGAGATTGACTATTTCTAACTTCAATATGTGACATAATTCTTCCTTTTTAGTCAACTTAATTTTTATGGCTTCTTCCACCTTTTTAGCATGTTCAAGTTGAGTCTTTAGATTGATGACTATTTCTTCTGTCTCATAGAAGACTTCTTTGCATTTAATAGTTTTGTCATATGTGTTCAATTCTTCCATATCTTTTGTTAGATCAAAAAATTTAGTTTTCAATATTTTGATTTCTTCCTCATATTCTCTCTAAATCCTTTTGAGTTTGATGGCATCCAATTCAAACATTTTTAATGATTCTTCCTTTTTAGCTATTTGGATCTTCTGGGCTTCTTCCTTTTTCTTAGATTCTTCAATTTTAGTCATTAGATATGCATTAGTACTTTCATTAATCTTTTTGAAATTGATGATTTCCAATTCCAACATGTGGTAAGAATTTTCTTTCCTTGTTAACTGGATTTTTAGGTTTTCTTTACTTTCATTAATTTTCTCAAGTTGAGTGTGTGACTTCTCAACCTCCTTTCTAAGATTCACAACTTTTGCTTCCAACTTATGACATGATTCTTCTTTTGCATGACTGATTTCATTCTTCAATTTCTCAATCTCCTCTTCTTTTTCTTCTAACTGAATATTTTGATTAGAGATGATTTTTTCATTGTCTTTGAGTATTTCCTTTATTTCCATGATATGCTTTTGACTCTTTTCAAGAAATTATTTGGTGTAGTCATGAAGAAAACTATAGTCTGATTCATTATGGTCATAGTGGTATACATAGAGACTCCAATCAACTTTATATTTGGCCTTTGATAGTTCTTCTTCTACTTCATCTATGGGATAAATGTTAACATAACATTGTTCTGATTCTTTTAGTACTTCTTTTCTTTTACTGTCATGTTTCTTTAATTCTTCCATCTCTTATGTTATATTAATAACTTTGGTTTTCAAACTTTTGATCTCCTCTTCTTTGTTTTCTATCTGAAACTTTGGTTCACGCTCTTCATGGTTAGATTGATCTAGATTTTGTAGTAGAATCATATCTTTCTATTGGAGTTTCTCCAACTCTTCTAAAGTGCACAGGTTTGTGTACTCAAGACTGTCAAGAGCCTCCACGTGAACTTTAATATGCATATAATTTCTTGGTTCCAACTGAATCTCTCCTATAGCAGCTGCAACATCAGTTTTAATATTATGTAATCTTTATTTAGTGATTACTGGGGTATTGTTCAATTCCTTGATGAGGTTGTCTTCCTCACTATTGACTGAGATTTGCATCAAATCATGTATTTCATTCTGATTAGAAATATTTTTCTCTACATTATGTTCTTCAATCTGATTGTAGTTTTCCTTTTCTTTATCTTATTCATTATCTTGTTAAGAACTCTCTTCTTATGAGTTTTGTTCTTTATTCTGACAAGAATCCTCTGTATCTGAGTCTTGTTTCTCACTTTGATAGGATTTATCTTCTTCTAGTCTTTTATTCTGATAACATTTTTCTAGTTGAAGCCATAATTCTTTAGCATATTTGTAGTGCTTCATCTTTTCTTTGACTTGGTCTGACAATCCATCCTGAATTGTTTTTAAGGCTATTGAATTGTTTCTCTTTGTTTCCTTTGTAGTTTTGGTTTTTCTCTTTGAAGTAGTTAAGTGTCAAGGCTTACTTACTATTGAATCCCAAACTCCAGATCCTCTTGACTTCAGATATATTTTCATATTTTCTCTCCATGATAAATAATATGTTCCATCAAATAATGGAGTTTCATTTGTGGAGATAACAATTTGTCCACCCATTTCTTCGTAATCTACCTTTAATGTTTAAATTGTGCTGAAGGAACCCGCTCTGATACCAATTAATGAAATGGGTACTTGACACTGAGAGGGGGGGGGTGAATCAGTGTCACAAAACTTTGGACATTTTTCCACTTTTCACAGATTAACTAAACAACAAATATTTATTTCATTTTCTCAATCAATATATATATATAAGAATAAATATTTTATTTATTAAATAACTTGAATGAATACATAAGCTCAATATTTGAATATCATCTTCATACAACTATGAGAGACCCAACTCTTTGTTACAAGACCCAGCTTGTAGTTCTTAGATCCAACTAAGAAATGAGGAATCTAATCCTCATAACAAGTCCCAGCTTGTTGATCTCAGATTCAACTGAGATGTGAGGAATCCAATCCTCATACAAGACCCAACTTGTAAACAGGCACCAACCTCATAGAATGAACTTTCATTCAATCCATTATATATAAATATATATACTTCAACAAATTCAATTTCACATCTTCTCACCATTATTTCTTGTTTATATAGTCTTCCAACTGGTGTGAGTTTGAAGCATTGTGTCTTTTGATATTTGAACCATTGTACCTTCCCATTTAAAATGATAATTTAAAACTTTAATTAATATCATTTTTTCCTTTTTATTCTTTATTCATGTTTTCATGATTTAATTCTCTTTTAATCATGGTTGTGTATTGATTCATCTGTCCTCATGAGTTGATCATAGACATGGATCGACTCATTAGATAGTACTCATGATTATGTTGCATGCTTGGTTCACCAACACATCATATTTGATCTCTTATCGATTCTCTATAATCTTCTGGTGTAACTCTCTGTCGAATGAAATATGTATGAGGCACTCCTTTCAAACCATTTTCATATGACCATAGGTGTAGAACCACGAGCTTATTATTTAATATTTACCTTTATTTTTCTTATTTAATATGACCATATGCGGTGACCAGGCACTAGGCCAAATGATCGCTTGAGAGATTATCAGAATCAATGGTCACGATTCAATCTCCCGATGAGATGGACGGATGACGAAAATTCCCCCTTCGGAACTTTGGGATTTCAACTTGTCAAACCTTTCAAAACTTTCGAATCAAATTTCTCGAATAGATCAGACGGTTTACGTTTACTTGCGGAAACTGATCAATCATTAGATTTGATCCTTACACTCATCCTTTCATTTCTCAATCTGACGGCTCAGACTTAATCAAACATTGAGATGGATGGTCACATATTACTTTGCGACTTCATCTATTTATACTTACGCTATCCTTCCACTATGTTTTGATCAATGGTGAAGAATGTAGCCGAAGTATTCTACAAAATGGATGACCCATGTCCACTTCGGGATTTCGGCATTCGGGACTTCATAGGTTTCAAATATACGCCTCTCCATTTTCCTCCGGAGTGATCACCTACTATGGTAATTCATAATATGGTGGAGACTGCTTGTTGTCGGTTAACATTTCCGATTACACTATCCTTCCACTATAGTAAATTGACGGATGAGAATACTCCCGAAGTTTTTCTTTAGATCAAATGGACCATATCTACTTTGGGATTTCGGAGCTTTTGTCATTTGCTAATGGTGAAAACTCTCGGAGTGACTTAACTTTCTTACATCACTGGATCACGTGTCATCAACCGAGTAGCTACCACATGTCACTCATATTCATGATTTTCACATACCTAAAATAATGATTTCAACTTGACACTTGTCATTCTCTGACTATGCCACGTGTCCTTGCTGACGTGGTCTGTCACAGTTTCTTGTTGACGTTATCTGTTGACGTAATCTGCCATATATCTTCGCTGATGTAGTCTACCACTTTGGTCTATCACATGTCCTCTTGAACTAGATGATTGAGGCTTACTTTGGATTATCCGACAGTGGAGAATTTATTTCGGCTCTCCGGGTCTCTGGGCTTTGGGGATTTTACATCCCAAACTTTTCGGAGCGTAACCTCCTCACATATTTAGACCCAAAGTGAAATATGTTCATTCGATCAGGATCTTGGATCAACAAATCAATCTATCTATGGTTCTCCTCTTCTATATTATCTTGTCCTTCCACTTAGAATGATCCAACAGCTGACGAAAATTCGCATAAATGAGATCTCAAATCTTACCTCGTTTATCCCATCCTTCCACGCGAAAATGATCCGACGACTAATGGGAATTCGGGTTTGATCCAACGGCTGACGGGTATTCAGATAATCAAATTCTCAACCCTTTAGCCCTACTTATCCTATCCTTCCACTTAAATTGATCTGACAGATGTGAAGATTCTCAAAGAAGATCAACGATCAAGGATGGTTGTGGAACCACAACTTGCGAGTGATTAAACTCGTCACCAAAACTTTGCAATTTGAAGTTGTGTGTTGTTGTTGATTCAACCACAAACATCGATCTTCGAAGTTATAATATAGCACGGTCCTGAATCATTACGGGATTGGAACTAGCGCAATATTTAATTCTCCTTTCGATCTCCACAATCTATCCATGTCGTTTATCTAGTGATTGCACATCCGATGATCACAACTCAATACAAATTAATCTGATTGCTTGTTGGATCAACCACAATCGTCGATATCTGATTCTGTGAGATATGACGATCTAGACCAATTACAGGATTGGAACTAGTGAGTCATTTAATTATACTTTTGATCCCCGCAATTCATCCCTGTCATTGATCTGGCTTGTAGATCTGACGGTCACGATCCTCAACCCCATGGTCATAGATATGACCAATGTCCGTTATATGAGATGATCAACACCATCAATTTCTTGATCGGACGGTTGTTGAGGCTTCGCACCTATTCCTTTGCATTGGTCGATTTCTCATTCTTTCCATCGATCGGACAACATTTCGAGAATGTGTTCTTCATTTGCTAACTCTCCTGAGTTTTAATAACTATTTGTGAATTCTTTTATGCACTGATAGTCAGTCGATAATTCTCCTGAGATTTGATCATAGGAACATTTTTTATCCTATCGTGATCAACAATAATCACGGATTGTTTTCAGCCTTAAGGTGATGTTCTTCTGTCGATCTTTAGTATACTTTTCCTCCTGAGATTAACCTTGTTTCTCTTCTTAATGTTTGACATTCTCTTTCCATCATTGACCCTTCATTACACATGGAAAGACATTATTAGCCATATTGACAATAATTCCAACTGTATAATTGATCATGATTGATTCATGTTTCCATCATAACAACTTATCATGACTGTTGACATCAATGACAACACATGAATGACAATTGTCCAACAGATTGATTACAAGGGTCGTTAGAGAAAGCTTTAACCCCTCCTCGGTGTCCCAATGAAAATAATTTTAGTTGATATGAGAGGCCTGGGTGGGCAGACCAAGAGATTGGCCCTCAAGATATTGGTAGAGTTAGATAAACCATATATAATGATAATACAAGATACAATGGGAAAGGGAGACTAGTTTATTTTCGAACTCAAAAATCCCTTGAGGGGATGGGACTTCCTTTATTTATATTCAAAAGGTTTTTTAAGGGGTTTTATTATTGGTTGGAATCATAATGTGTCCCTTATTAATTAGTTTAGTGTTCATTTAGGTCTTTTCATAGAGGTATACAATAAACTCTTCAACTCGACTCTAATTTTATTAAATGTGTATGGAACTTACGAGGGTAAACAATATACTCAGAGAAATTGTTTTCTTTTGAGTGTTTTAAAGTTGATAATATCATAATTAGAGGGGATTTAAATATCACTTTTAATATTAGGGAAGTATACGGATCAAGTGCTAGAGTGGATAGATTAGTTGAATTCTTCCATAACTTATTTAATCGGACAAGTTTTGTTGAAATTTAGCCTATTAAGATCGGGACAACTTGGAGAAATAATAGATTAGGGGTACATTTTATTTCAAAGTTTCTTTATAGGTTTATTATCCATGGGGAATTTCTACAAAAGGTGGAAAGGTAAAATTCATGGGTAGGATCCAATAGATGCTCAGATCACTTTCCCTATGTTTTGGAATTGGATAAAAATGATCCAAAGTTAGGATCTCCTTTCAAGTTTAATCCAGGATGGGATAGCGAGGAGGAATTTCAAGATACAGTGAAGATAAATTTGGTGAGGTATGATCCTTCATAGGAGGTCACTTCTTCTAAAAAAAAATTAAAGGATTTGAAAAGAGTTTAGGAAAATGTGGCTAACTAGGTAGGAGAAAAACACAGAGAAAGGGATGGCCAACTAAATGAAGTGGAGAGGGATCTAGAATCTTTTTTTTCTTATAATATAGGATGAAAAATCAACGATGAGGGTAATGCTAGTTTGAATGAATTAGACATTAAAAATGAAAAGTTACTTTATGATATGGAAATGGAATGGAGGCTCAAGAGTGGGGCAACCTAGATTGAGTTGGGGGATCAAAACACCAAATGTTTTCAAAAAAATTCTAATCACACAAAGAGTGTAAATACATTTTGGGAGATAATAAATAGCAAAGGGAAGAACGTAATCAACTTTTAGATCTAGCTGAATTAGGAGTGAAATTTGAGGAGGTGTTCAAAGAACGAGACAGAGAAAACATAGAATACTTTCTCAAGGTGGCATCTTATTTCCCTATACTAGTTGGAGAAGAGGAGAATGAGAGGATGTATAGGGAAGTCACGAAGGAGGAACTTATTTATATTCTTAAATCCTTTAATAAAGAAATAAGTCTAGGTCTGGATGGTTGGACTATGGAATTCTATATTTATTTTTTCAACCTATTAGGTTAGGACCTGCTTAGAGTCATTGAAGAAGTCAAAAAATCTAGGAGAGTGCTTGTATCTTTTGATTCCACTTTTATTTCTCTCATACAAAATGTGGATTGTCCTGAAAATTTTGAAGGATTTAGTACCATTTCACTGTGCAACTGTATTTACAAAATTATTTCCAAGGTTATTGCAGTTAGATTGAATAATTTCCTCTCATAAGTAATATATCTTAAGAAGTTTGGCTTCTTAGAAGGGTGCTTCATACATGAATCTATAAGATCAACACAAGAGGGACTACACACTAACAAAACATCACATATTCTAGTAGCAGTGATCAAGATAGATATTTCTAAGGAACATGATAAGGTCTCATGGCTGTACCTTCACTTACTCTTAATTCACATAGGATTATCACTTCCTTTGGTCAAGTGGATTATGGGATTTTTGACTACATCCTCCTATGCAATGTTGATTGAGGGATCAACATCAAACTTATTTGATTCTTCAAGATGGATCAGACATGGATTCCCACTCTCACCCTATCTCTTTATTCTGGCAGTAAAGGGACTAAGTATATCCATTAGTGAAGCTAGGAGAACGAGGAGAATCAAAGGTGTGAGGATAGGATCTAAGGCACTCACACACTTATTGTTCGTAGATGATAATATACTATTATGTTTTGTATCAGAAAGGGAAGGTCAATGTTTCAAGAACATTTCACAACTTTATGATAAGGCTACAAGCATGGAAATAAATGAGGATAAGTCTACAGTTTAAATAGTTGTCTTGAAGGGTATTCTAGATTTGGGTATTGGAGGGTGTTTTCCTTTTCAACACTTAGACATGTTAGAAGGAGTTCAATACATGGGATTTACTCTTAAGACAAATTCTATGGAAACGTAGATTGGTATTGTATTCTATCTAAAATTGAAAAAGACATCTTTTTTTAGTGAAACATGTGACTCTCTAGTGAAGGTAGGTTAGTTTTGATAACGTCAATGCTAAAAGTTATTCTAGTATAATGGAACACCCTAGATCATATACCTAAAGTTATTATTTAAAAAATTGTAATTTTTTGTTTAATTTTATATGTAAAGGGAGTAGTGAGTACAAAGGGAATCATCTGGTTTAGTGGCATGGGATTTCATTTTCAAAATCCATAGGGAGTTGGGGGATGAAGAAGATTCATTTATTTGGTAAAGATGTAGAAGAAAAATCATTATGGAATGTCATCATAAAGGAGATCCTATGGAAAAGGATTCTAATGAAGAAATGCATTGCTCTAGGGACTCTCTTCAAATGGATTAGAAAGGAAAGGAAGATTATAGTTAATGTATTCAACCAATGGAAGGAAATGACACTAGCCTTCCTATTCATAGGCTATTATTTGGCATGGTGAGTGGGATATGGATCACAATTAAGAGTGGGGAATATGAAACAATGGGGTGTGGTAGAGACATATTCCTTATTTATGAAATCATACAACACCTACACGTAATTGGTATATGTACACTTAATTTGATTGATATTCCAAATGACACATCACTATGATCTCGAGGATGGAGAAAGGAAATCCATCTTGGTATAGGAGGAAATTTATCTGAAAGGTGGGACCAAGTTTTAGCATAACTAAAGAAGTCACATATAATATTGAACAATTTCCCAGATTAATTAATATGGGCTCTAAATGGAGTAGGGGGGAACTATACCCCTAGTCTTGGATACTTATCTCTTTTTGGACCAGGATCAGATGATAACAAATGGTGGTTGAAGAATATTTGGAAATTTAATGCCCCTCCAAAGTGTAATTTGTTTATGTGGCTCATATTGAACACCAAAGTTTTAACATGGGAATCCCTCTAGAAAAGGAATAGAGAAGGTCCAAGCATCTGTTTAGTTTGAAAATGAAGTGAGAAAACGCTTCATACTTGTTCTTGCATTTTATTGTTTCTCAAAAATTCTCGGTTGAGGTCGGGGAGCTTTTGAGTATCCAAATCCTTTGGAATTGTGAATCCATAGATACATGTCTTAATGTTTGGTTTACTCAATGGTAGTTTCCCAAGTTGATGTTTTACTTTCATATTATAAGTTTATTCCAAAGGTTAAACCATGAGGAAATTTATCAAAGTTACAAGTGGACAAATATTTAGTGTGGGGATATTTTTATGGGGCTTGCCCAGATCCAAATTCTATTTGTCTGATTCTCTTTGTTCTATATCTTGCAAAGACACACATAATTCAAGTCAAAGCTAATGTAGGAAGAGAAAAAATAATCAAGGGGAATTCAAGGCCTCATTCTACTTACTTAAATAATATTTGGATAGAGGGATTGATAATTAGTTCATTGGTGATTCATCTATGGTCATTAATTGGATGAAAGGAAGTCTCCAAGTACAAAATATTCTCTCCTTCCACTAGCATACCAATTAAAGGAAATATCTAATCAATTTGTTTGGGTTAGCTATACTCATGTATATAGATCACAACAAGATTTTGGATTAGCTCTCAAAGGAAGGACTTCATCTATATGAGATTTATGGTTCCTTTGAAGAAGTATAAGATGGCCAAACAATGGTTTTACAATAGTTTTTATTTAATGATTTATGAACTCCTTTTGAACTTGTATTTTGTGAATACACGGGTATGTTAAAGTCTATTGTTTTTATCTTATATATTTTATATGTGATACTATGAAAGTTGTGGATTTTTATGGATATTTAGGGAAATATTCTAAAGATATCTATCTTTTGATGTTATTTTTGGATTGTTCCTAGAGCACCTGAGTAGTGTATTTTTGCTTATCTCAAATAAAGATACATTTTTTTTCTTGGAAAACAAATGTTTCAAAATAATTTAGGGGCGGGGAGGGAAAGAAGAGATATCTTCATATATTAATCAAATTTAAACAAAAATAATACAATATACCTAATTATCATTGTTGGAACCTTCGTTACGTAATTCTGGTTCCTCCATCTTGGACCACATACCAACTTTAACTTTGTATGAAAGTCTTATCTTTACTCTGGATGGGAAATTCAAGGAGAGTTTAGGCCCATAACTAGGAAGAATTCTAGATGGTGAAAAAACTATTAAAACATAGGCGAATCCTCTAATAATTCCCCCAACATATAGACATTATAATTGGTCAGTACCCCTTATCCGAACATAAAAATATAATTTATATAATGAGGAAGTAGTTTAGGTCATTTTGGATGGATATTAGAGTTATACAAGTGTATGACCTCTATGATCTTCACTTGGGAGCACACATTTTGGAGGTGCCCACAGGTTTCATGAAGGAAAATCAGAAAAATCACACATGTTTCTTAAGTTAAAGTCACATACATCAAGTCAAGGGCTCAAAAATATATTAATAAAGCAGAGAAATGATGGAATGATCATGAATGAGTGGCCATCAAATAATCACTAGTTAAGGTTCCCCTCTATATTTCTTTACAGTTTTATTAGGGATTGGATGGCTTTTGGGATTTCTATCTCACTTTAGGTTCTAAAATTCACTAATAGGTGATCCTCTTGGACATTAAGGAGGGACAACCATTCAATAATTGTGCAGACTTGTAGATCAACATTTGTTGCTATTCAAAATCATTTTACTCCTTATTTGCTAGTTTGTTGTCATTATACACATTATCTCTCAACTGATATTTTCATCTTCGTGACTTTCAAAGGTGTAATAACCTCCTTACTTCTTTTTATGAATTTGTGTTTACTGTTGTAGTATTTTGGTAGTTTTAGGGCCTTGGTCTTTTGTTAAACAGTTTGTAGAGGTGCCCAATTTTTACTATTAAACCCTTCCTATGTTTGTTGTATCTTATTTCTGGTGTACTGTTTTTTTCAAACACTTTGTGAACACACTCCAAAATCCAATATAAACCCTATAATATGTTGTTGTTATGTATTTGGTTTGTTGTTTAGTTTTTTTCATATAACCTTTCAATGGATGGTTGTAGTTTTGATGCCACATACGATTTTTATTTTTCATGCCAAGTATTACAGTAAGATACCAAAATAAACAACTCAATAAAATCACTATCATAGTAAGTAAAACCATGAAATATCTAAGTTTATTGTAGATATCTAACATGTTACAATTCTCACCAATAATAGGGATCCATATTATCCCCACAAGGAAAGACATGATCAATAGATATAGCAAACAGTTTCCAGGAAATAATACAGCCTTGTTGTAGGTAAATTCATCCTCATGCAAAAAGGGAAAATTAGTCTCTTCTTGGTAATACAACCCTCACACAGAGCACCTCAGCCCATCTCCAAGAATTCATCTCCCCCAAGACAAATTCTACCCCTATCTCAAATGAACTCGAATCCAATAGTTAAATACATTGACCCTCAAGGAAAAGATGGCCTCCTTTCAACAAAAAATAACCCAACTATAGGGAAAAATTGACCTCCTTCAAAGGGAATCTGCCCAACACCAAGAATTTTCCCTTTACATGCCAAATTTGGCCCCCTTGATGAAGATATTACGCATACACGAGAAGAGAAATGTACCTAGTTCAAAAAATCATTCTAATAAATCTCATCCCGCACCAAAGAATATATCTTCTACAAACCCCATACTGCTCCCAAAATGTAGGAAAATCTCCTCAACAATGGAATCCAAATGTAAAACCTCAATGGCCTTCTCAATCAATGACTAGGGTGGAATATTTCACCACCAAAACCTGATTAGCTAGGGTGGATCTCTCACCACCCAAACCAATCCAAGCTAGGGTTTACTCAAAACCCCCAAAGGCTCCAAGAGCTCTCCAAGTCCAATCAAAATAATCATCAACATAATGAGAGTAAATGAGCCCCTATCTCTTCTTTATACCCCTTTCACCTTTTTCCCTTCAAGTGACTCTTTTAATTCATCTTTAATATTTTCTCCTAAAATTACTTTATTAATTTAATAAACCTTTTTACTCCAAAAAGTGATTCATTTGGATTTAAAGCATTCCTGCCCACTGAAAGTCACTTTTTCATCATCTCAACATTTTAAGATTTTCCTCCCAATTCCAACGAGCTATTACATTACGGTACTTCTCTTAGATAATCTATTAAAATGACACCCTTAGTGAAATCTATTATTTAATGATCAACAATACTCCCAAATTACAGGAATGATTGAAATGCAACGGAATCGAAATCTGACCGTGTGGGAATGATCCTGATTATGAAAAATGATAAGTGGACCTATAAAATCATCAAATGTCTTCTACAAACCACCTGATCTCACTGGTAATATCCAATTACACCTATGATCGTGTTGACTCAAACCCATAAAGTCATCTCCAACTGCATAGCAAGGGAACCAGAAAATGGGGACATTCCAAAGGGTTTCATCCATATTGGATGTGCATGGTCATGATCAATAAGTTCACAAATCCACCTGTTGGCCCTTGACCAAGTTTTGTGGAAACGTTGGTCATGCTTGACCATTTTTGGGACTTCGACAGGTTGGTCGAAGACAAGGCACCCAGGTGAAGCAATGATCATGGGATCTCGCACATTTTGCGGGATTTTTGGGCTTTTAGGGTTTATGTAATGGGTATGGGATGTCGACCCATGGGTTCACCCATGTTTAGGCCCCTTTTGTAATGTATAAATAAGTAGATAAGACTTAGAGTGAGAGGAGTCGAAGGTGTGGCTTAGTAAATGAGTTGTTGGCTTAGTGCATAACTGTATTAAGGCTTGCAGAGCTAAGTGCAAGCGTTTTGTAAGTGTTTTGCACACAAATTGTGTAAGGCTTTGCGCTTTGACCTAATTTGGGGAAGGAGGATCTGGCGAGGTGCGCGTAGATCTCCTGTCATGTGCGGATTTGGATTTGTAGTTGGGTTCCTGTAAGGAGATTGAAAGAGACTAATAAAGAAGAGAAGAGTTGGTGGGTGTAGCCTCACACTGGGGTGAACCACGTATATCCTGTGATATTGTTCTTTGTGCAATGTTATTTATGGTGTTTATGTATTCATGTGCTTAATCTTGATGCTTGATAGATTGATTCATTGATGCTTAGTGTTTTATATGTGAATGAATGTTAGATCTTCTCTGATGCTATGTGCTAAAGATTAGATGTGGCTAAATCTTGGTTACTACTACGTTGATCTATAATTAGGGTTAATCTGCTATGTGAATAAGAATTAGAACTTGATGAATGTTATTGGCTAAGTGTTATGTTAAGTATCGTGATCATAGATCTGTGTCCTAGCTAGGTTGTAGACATTTGAGTCTTGTAACCCCCCCTGCCTCTACCTCGGGTGAGACTGCATTTGCTTCGCAGGTGTTGCCGAAAGGGTTGGTAGTTAGGGTTTTGTTGGTGCATTGTTGAAGCATTGAACCCTAGGTCTGCCCCTGTTCCAACACCACCCTAAAGGAGGAAATTAGCAATTGCAAGGTACGAAATATCTCCTTCATATTGTGGACATTGGAATGAATCTTTTGTTATGTAACATCCCCACTATAATGCCTAGTTTGATTAATGCATGATGTAGATATAATGTGTGTCTATGGCCAAGCAATGTAATATGCGAAATGTATTTTCTGAATTTTAATAAATATAATGTGAGACCACCTACTGGAAATATGGAAAGAGATGGGGGTTGATTAATCCATAAGAAAATGGGGAAATTCCTAGGGAGTGTCTAAGAGGGGTCCAAGGGGGGAATTATTTATGGGTATTAATTCCAAGCACATTCCTGAATTTTATTATCATTATGTATTAAACTCTAGTTTTTTATTGATTTTCCCCAAATCTAATCATTGAATGCATGTAAGAGGGTGCGTGTGAGAAGTCACATCCCATAGTTATTGTAGAGCAAGGACTTGAAGTACAATCAACATTGGGCAGAGTGCGCAGTCAAATGTCTTGGGAAAATAGAGGAAATTTGTATGGGTAGTAATAGACAATTTTAGACATTTAGTTTCTCATGAACAATAGGTAGAGGATATGGGAGAAGAGCTAGGGAGATGAAACAAGAAGGCTGGGAAAATTATGGAGCATTTTGGCGTGTTTTTGGACCATTTTGGAGTTGAAGACTGAAGATCCAGGTTATCAAGCCTAAAGAGTGAACTCCTGAATGGGTTGCACTATAACAACAAGTGTTTGTTGTTGGTTGGAATTGTTTCTCATAAGTGAGTTCCCTTGAGTTCCTAGCAGATATATTCTTGGTTACATGTGCCAGAGAGACCCTGATAAATTAATGGAATTCCTCATGGACTAAGAGCAGTGAACAAGTACATTCCTTGGGTTGGGAAGGTCAAGAGAAAGAGAGTTGGATGAAATTTGGGATAATTGTAGAAGAATACCATTGGGTTGTGGGATATTGAGTTGTGAGTGGACTGTTAGAGGCAGCCTTCTCTTGTGGATTCCTATCCTTGACTCAGGGTGACTTGCTATTAATATTTAGAACAATAGGTCTATGGTTGGGTGGAACGCCCTTTCCAAGCAGTTGGTTGCACAAACATTTTAAAAAGATAAGAGTTTATCTAGTTTCCAAGTTATTATGGATGTTTAATTGTTGTGCTTAACTATGTGTATGTGAATGGTTTATTTGTTGTTGTGAAAGAGTTTAATAGTTACATTCATGTTCATTTAGAATGGTGTATATGAATTTCATTATGGGTATCATAATCTAGTTAAATATGTGTATAAATTGTAACTGGTAAGCTATAGCAAATGAGTTAGCAAAAAAAATTGGTTTTTATGCATGTTTCTACATAATAATGTTCATCGATTAAGCTGGGAGATGTTACATGTTCATTGGTTTTGTGTGTTCCATCTTATTTTTTGTTGTCTTGTTTATATATATATATATATATGAACATTAACATATATATTTTGGAAAAGTGGAAACATTGTCCTTCTTTTGCTAGTCGAATAAGTGAATACTGGGTACACTTAAAGGTTTTCCATCTTTTTTATTTATTGATTTATTGCATGTCATTTTCTTAGTTTTATTTCAGATTTGTTCATTAATATTAAATATCAGCTAGTAATGGTTTAAGATCTCATACACAAATAATCAATTTTTAGGAAACAAAACAATATTTTCTCTTTTTATCTTCTAAATCTCACAAATAGAAACAAGAATAATAAACCTTTATTCTTGTTCTCTTTTTATGTCTTTCATATAATGTTTGAGATAAACAAAAATATTTACTTTTAATTATCTTTCATCTCTTACTATTAACATTTTTTTTTACTTGAACCAATTTAAATAACAAAAATAAAAAAATTTAATCAACTAAAATTTATATTTCAATTTATCTAAATATGTTTCCAATTTGTTTCTTTCTCTTCACTATTCTATATCTAATTGGATAAACCTATCCTCCATAAACAATAAACACATAAAAATTATGTAATTTAACTTTGGATTGTATATTCCTCTTTCCTTTTTATTTTCTTAGTTTTTAACTCCAAGCGAAGTGGTAAATCCTTATATTGTAATTTTTCCTTTTTATTTTCTTTAACTCCAAGCTAAGTGGTAAATCCTTATTGTAATTTTTCCTTTTTATTTTCTTTATTTTTATTTTCTTTAACTCCAAGCTAAGTGGTAAATCCTTATTGTAATTTTTTAAGGCTTCTCATGCATGGCCAATGTCTTGGGAAGTTTATAAAAATCGTTATCGTTAAAAAATTTAGATTCATAAGTTAAAACCCTAAACTATTAGGCCAATACAAAATCATCTCCT
>SNQJ01S0056288.1:122750-139520 GCA_010110895.2 Picea sitchensis | reverse complement strand
TAAGTGTGGTAGGTGTGTCCAATAGAAGTTAAGGAGTCTCCAAGATTCAACAACAAAAATGAATTTATGGGGGTTCAAATGTGTGTTGTAAAACCTGCATCGAATAAATATGACCCTTAGGTGACCAATATGATCTCATCGATGAGTCGAGTGAGCCAAAAATTTATCCATATAAGGTTCTACGATATGTAATTTGATGTCATGGAACGCATACGACATAGCTCGCTGAAAAATGGCTCCAAAATTTTTAATGCCAAAAGGAAATTTACTATAGGAAAAAGCCCCCCATGGGAAGATGAAGGTTGTTTTGTGTTGATCAGCCAATAAACTTTCGATCTGGTTTTATCCAAAAAATCCTTCCATAAAAGAGAAAATGACACTTCCAACGCAATTATCGATAATTTGGTCAATAAAGGGTGTAGGGTAATTGTATTTTGGACAAGCCTTATTAAGATCCCGATAATAGACACAAACATGAATTTTCCCTTGTTTCTTGGTGACCGGAATAATGTTGGAAACCAATTCGGTCAGAGGGACAGGATAAATAAAACCAAATTTTAATAATTTTTCAAATTTTTCCTTGATTGTCATGGGTTTTTTGGGATGAACTGGGCGAAGTTTCTGTCTCACAGGTTTGACTCCTAGGTAAGTTCTTATTTCATTCACAATGATCGAAGGATCGATCCCTGACATTTCTTCATATCTCCATGCGAAGATGTCATAGATTTCTTTAAACAAGGCGGTATAAGTTTCAAATTATTTAGTTGAACAATTGGCACCTAGTTGTATGTTTTCCAAAATACCTTATTTTATGGATATGTTGACAGTAATCGTGTGAGAGATATTTCCCAAATTCTCCTCAGAGATGGTATCCTGAGTAAGTATCAGATATTGGGGAGAGTCGACAATATCGATAGGAAATATAGAGGAAATATATTTCTCAATCTCATCCAAACTGGGAAGAAAGGATGAACAATGGTGGTTCTCATCCCACAGTGCCTCCTCGATACTAAGCATTTCCATTATAGATTCATATGATGGAAAAATCTATAGGATGTAATCGAAAGTGGAGGATAGGGAATATAACTAGGATGGTAATGAATATGAAGTATATTCCAACAGATGTCGGTCGTTCAGTGAAGGAGAGGTAGATTGAATGGTGTTGTATTCGACCTCTGTAGGACTAAGTGGCATAATTTCACTTAGTGTATCGAACTCTAAGGGACTAGGTACGATCCATGGATCAAATGATTCGAAGGATTGATGTGCCATAGTCGAAATTATATTAATTTTTGCGATGTGTTGCATGGTTGGAGGAAGAGGTGTATGGAAAGTACCCATGAGAGAAGAATATTTCAGGAGACCTACCCCAACACTTTCATAAGTAATTTTTTATTCTCCTAGAAATGGAATATTGTTGGTTGTTTGAGTGAAAGCATCAGAGATGCATTAATATAATTGATCGATGGTCACCATTTTAACTTGATGAGGGAATTGGACACATCGCAAAACCGATGAAGTGACAATATTCATAGAATCGAAACAACTTTTCCCTAGAAATAAGTTATAATCGAGGGGAGCATCATCTACCTCAACATTTATAGAAACAATTTTCCTCCCAGTCGAACAACTAAGGATTGTAATAATCCATTAGGTCAGAAACCTCTTCAATTAAATGATCTCAACATGGTGGGAGATTGATTAAGACCAGGTGATTTAAGGCCTTTCCATTAAGACAAGGACATAACACATGTGGAGGCCCCTTCATCTAAGATCGTGTGATGAATATGTTGATTATGGACAATGACATCGATTTGGAAAGAAAGTTGGTGAGAGAGTCATGATTTAAAATTATCCAGATTGAATGTGATATTATTATATCACTCAGGATCTATCACTCCGATGGATGCCAAGAGAGTTCTATGTTGGCTAGGGCAGTGTTGTAGAACTTCAAGAGTTGACATAGCGCAAGGTTCTTGGGCCAAATATTCAACAATGTTGTAGTTTTGAGCAGCATGAGAATTAGGATTAAATGTCAAATTTCGTATTGTACTCTTGGGTGGGCATAGGATAGAGTCAAAACTTGGTTTCACAATATGGAATGGTCCATACGAAGGAGTAATTGAAGTGGATGGTGGATCTGGTGTAGTTCCAGTAGTTACATGTTCCTTACCAATTTTACCTAGTGGTGTGTCATACATCATAGTGTGAGTGGTCCAATATACCCCATTAAACATATAAACATGTGCACTCTATGAAGCTTCCTCATTAGGAGGATGACTTGGGTTACTTCATGTTGGAGGTGCAGGATTGTGTGAAACCAGTGACTATTGTTGTAGAAAAGGATGTGTCAATACATCAGGTTGAGAATTTACTTTAAAAAGTTTAACAACTTCATCCTGATGAACACAATCTCATGTGTAGTGATCTTCACCACAAATGAGACATGGAAATTTTGGTTTGTGCTGCAGTTTATTTTCAATAGCAGGTGGTTGTGTTTGTGTTTTAGGATTTTCGGTTTGATTATTATTTTTATTAGGTTTATTCTTAGTTTTATTTCCCCCCCATGATTGTTTTGGAGAAGCAAATTGGACTGCATTGAATTCAGATACTTGAATCAGGGTGGGGTTTTATGAGACTGGAGGTTTCCTGGTAGCTGGGGAAATTATGGAATGATTGGTTGTGATGGTCGACTGTGAATGATAAATCCATCCAAATGAGAAGTGGAGGATGGTTTTAGTGGATCAATTGATGTACGGGGAGCATTTGGAATCAATTCATACAAAGTACCAAATTGGGAATAAACCAAATCCAGATACTTGGCACACGCAATGGATTCCTCTTCTGTAACGACAACACCCATGGCTATGTCTCGAACAATAGGAGGTAATAGATATTTGGTGAACCATTCATCCAGAAATTGGATTGGAATGGTTTATTTGATCAACTGACATTGTCGTCTCCATTCATGAATATGATCATAAATATGTATGGAGTTAATCTGACGAAGGGAGTTAAAAATCTCCATGTTGGTTTCATAGCAGATTGGTAATTGGAAGTGGATGAGAAAAGCCATGGCAAGTGAATTAAACTCTTGAAAAGTTCCACATTGTAACTCAATGTACCATTTAGTCATTGAACCTATAAGTGTACATTGTAAAAGAGGTAAATGGATAGAATCATCCATCAGGGAGTTCAATTAACACCACAAATGAAAATTCATAATGTGATTATTAGGGTCTTCACCAGGTTTGTCGTCAAATTTTGGAATAACAGAAGGTAATTTGGCAGGAATGACTAGCCAAAAAGGGGAGTGTAATATGGGATCATCAGTTAATCTCGAAATATCCAGTTGATCTAAAGTGGCTAAGAACAATAATTGTCGATTGGATTGAGCATGATACTAGTGTGGCATAGGAACACTAGTAGGACCGTAAACTGGTTGTGGTGGATAGTTGTATCTAACAGGTCCTCCCATATGATTATGATTTTGACCAACAAAATAGGATTCATTTATTTAGGGATTTGCATAAAAGGAGAAGGGAAACCCATTTGGCCCTAAGGAGGATAACCAGTGTAACCTTGGGGAGTATAACGAGCTTGACTAATTTGAGGTGGATAACTAGTTTTCCCTTGAGGAGGGTAAGGAATTTTCCCTTGGAGAGGAAAATATGGTTGGCCTTGAGGACCCCAAGTGGGATTTTGGACCCTTGGGAAGGGTTGTCCAGAATGTAGTCTAGAAGGATTGGGATTTAATATTCCTCCTTGTGGGTTGGGTTTTGATGATCCTCCATTATGTAGATGATGAAATAGTCTTCCCTGGGGTGGTCCCCGGGATTGTGGGGCGTTTGCAATAAATGAAGGTTGGAATTGTCCCACTGTCATTGGTTGGGTAGCAACTGGGATTTGATCGGTAAAAGGGAGTTCCCCCCCAATCGGAATTTGTGTGTTGAAGGAAGGTTTCCCCCCAGTAGGGGTTTTTCCACTGAATGGGGGTTGCCTCCCACTAGGGATTTGTCCCATAGTTGGGTTTTGTTGTATGACATGGTTTTGCATCCTTTGATGTGAATATTTCCCTACGAGGTTTTGTGGATTATATGAATTTTTTTCTTGAATAGGGATGGTAGGCGTGACCGTCAGGTTACTTTGCAAATGACTAGGTAACACCACTCCTGCTTCACTTTTAAATTTTCATGAAGTGGTATTGATATTGATTGTTTGTTCGACGAGCTAATCAATAGGTTGATCTGAAGGTCCTGCATCTTCACTGACAATGGTAGATGTATGTGGAGGGTCAAATGTTGATCGATCAAAGTTAAATTTTTCATAAATATCCTAACCCGATGGAGTTCTCCATATGGAACGAACAGAATTTGGTTTTGGATTACCATTTCAGTAGAGTGGACATGGGTAGTGTATTCTTCATTGAAAGTTGGTTTTCTTGGTTCCATGTCTAGTTGATTATACGGCCTTGATGGTAGGATAGGGTGATCTTCTACTACAATGTTACCTAAGGAATCCACTCGGACAAGGAGTGCATCTTGAGGAATTTCCAAAGTCGGGTTTGTAGGAAAGGTGGAAACTTCCTGAACTGCAACTAAATATATCTCAGTATTTTCTATCAAAGGAGTAGCAACACTCCCATCATTTGAATAGTTTTCGACCTCTTCACGGTAAGTGTTTTTCGGTGAGTTAGGAGGTAAGGGTTCGTAGCCTTCAGGAGTCAACCCTTACATCCTACATGATCTATGAAGACCTTTATTGGCCACGATACCAATTTTAAGGAAAACTAAAGTAAACAAATAACATTTGCTCAGAAATATAGAAAACCAACAAGCAAAGCAATGTCTTCTCTCAATGAACGTACTAGTTGGTGATGAAATCCAACATCCTGTGATCAAATTGAGAAGGGGATAGGATATGAACAGTTGGACCATTTATGTTGGTGTCCTACTTAACAAACTTACATCTTGGTGTGAGTTCCCTCATGGTTTTACCCACGGGTTACCCTCCAAGGAGCCCGAGTGAGTTTGACCAACGTTTGTTCTAGGTACAAAAAAGACTTCCCTTCACCGTCACCTTGTGTAAGGACCCTAAATATTGTGTCCACTAAGGATACCAACTCGCAATCAGCCTATGGGTGGGTACAATCGATAGTTGAGTTTGAACATATGGGAAGGATATCAAGTCTGAAATTATTCAAGAGGATTGAGGACAAATGGACTAGAAAAATCCAGAGGACCCCGAATGGATTCAGAATCCACAAATCTCTGGGACCAAATGAAAACAGTTTATCCTCAGGAAGAACCCCCAATATATGATCGTACATGTACAATTGGTTAATCCTCAGAGGGATAATATTTGTTTCTCTCTCACACATGACCTCATGTTTAACCCTTGTGTAAAAGGGGGATCCCAACTATTCTTATACGAAGGTTGGATTTTCTCTCCCTATCACAAGATTATGAGTTTGTCTTGAATGCTTTGGAGAGTTATTCTCATAGCCTATTCCAAAGCTCTATTCCTAGTCTATTGTTGGTGTAAAGATCCAAAACAAAACAAAAATTCTAGTTCAATTTTAATTAGCATTCATTTTTGTGGTTGTTTGTTACATAAGGGTGAATGATAGTGAAATTGATGATGTTTGAGACTCAACTGACCAAAAATGTAAAAAGAATGATAAGAAAACTTTCTTTTCAATAAAATTCTAGATACGGGAAGGAGAATATTTTCTTTTATTTTGTCACTAACAAACACTCAAGAATGAGAAATTTTGTGTTTTTTTGTTCTCAAACAAGAATTCATACAATTTCCAAATTATAAAAAAGACCTTTTCAATATCCAAGAAAACACTAAGAAACCCAAAAGCCACACTTTATAGTCTTCAAGGAATGAGTAAGGGATCAAAGATAAAGAAAATAATACTATGATCGATGACCTTCCTTGTGAAAAACTCCAATCAATCAGATGATCGATAAGAGTGGAAAAAAGAAACCAATTTTGAAAGAGAAAGGTTGATTTTTGCTACGAGGAAAATCTCTCTATGGCTAGGGTGAACCACAATAGATGGAAATGACTGCAAAAATCAAATCTATCCCAACAATATGCTATATAAACTAATGTGTAAGGGAGATAAGAAAGAGGCCTACCTCATCCATATGTTCGATGATGTCCATCGTTGAGCACTTTGACCCAAAGTTATRTATACCTGCAACAAGTTCTCAACAAACAAGCAAAGACAAGCATATGGTGGCAATATAAAAGGTTATCACATTAGATAGCATAATCCATAAATATACATAAGAAGTACACCCATGGATAATAATTCATATATTTGCTTGACATCAATTGGATAGGAAGAGAGTATTTCTATTAATAAATGATTAGCAGAAGTGAAAATATTACAGACTTTCGTGTCGGCACGGTTCGAAACCGAGAAACTAAGTTCCTTCCAGCTGGGCCTCCACCACTTCAATCCTCCACCAAAATCAAGCTCATAGAAGGGATACAATGAAGTTCCCCATCAATAAGGGAAGATCTTGGGGGATGAACATTGTATTCAGACTTAAAGGACAAATGGATGCAAACTCAATATGAAGTAAATAATTTCTCCAGAGTAACTTTTCTCTCAAAGTTGAATTCTTTCCTTATTTTCCATAGCTAAGAATTGGCCTCTTTATATCCTTCAAAATGAAACTGAAGGGTCGAGTCGGAACATTTCTAGTATATGGAAGGCCAAGGATCAAAGATCTCCTCTTGTGACATGGAAACCAGACATTTAATTTTGATTTTCTAGCACAAATCCTGATGTACGTGGGTTGTAGTGGAGCAGCCTGTGTATACACTTGTTGTATAGGGTGCAAGATGCGTACAAGTGGATTTTTATTTTTTTTTGTCTCTAGATTCTAGTAACAGGGAAGACAAGTCTGCATAGGGAAATGGAATAAGGCCTTCTCTGCAAGATTTCATAGGGTGAGGCAAATCTTGCTCTAACAATTTTGCAATAAGGAAAGACAACACAAACTCAATGAGGACTAACAAGAGTGAAAGGTAGTAATTTTTTGTCAATCAGAGGACAAAATCAAACAAAATAATATTTTAGTTAGAGAAAGGGATCAAAATATTATACCCAGCAAACAAGAAAGCCTGCAATTTCCCAAAAGAAAGGAAAATTGGCGCTCTGGTAACGAAAGAACCATAACGTTGCAGTGCTACCTAGTAGACTCTAGGGGAGCATTGATTAAGAAACAACACTCTGATTTGAACTACAGAGGGGTTTTATTTCTGATGAAAGTTTGATAAAAAAATTCAGTAACTCAAGAAAATTCAACATGAGGCTTTGTGAGACAACTCAGCAAAGAAAAAATAGATGTAAAGATAGATTAAATCAGTAGATAGGATCTAAGGATAGAAAAAGGTCATGAACAAACAAAGGAAATAACAAACTGAAACTCATTCCCCAATGGAGTTGCCAATTTATGTTACGGAAATATTCCCCTGTAGACCGGTGAACTTTCCCTTGGATTATTGACCCCTATACCAAGACAGAAACAATAATTTGGACAGTACCATTCCTACAAACTCATTTTTCTTATCGAAAAATAGAAGATAAGGTAAAGTAGGATGTACTATGTTTACGACGTGTTTCCTACTTGCTCCTATCTGCAAGCTTGATTTGATTCCTGGCAAAAATAAATACTTGCAATGAACAACAAAAACAAGGGACTCCCTTCTACTCTAATGGATTAGGAAAAGAAAATTCATCTATGAAAATCAAATTAAACATATACAAGCACTTGAAACCACATACGTGAAGGAAATATGCCAAGTATATTATATGTGAACTTCAAGAAAAAACTTACAATCTTCGGATGATGTCGTAGTATCCTCTCGAAGTCCTCCTGGTCCAACCCTTTCTCAAAAGATCCAAAATCAAAATAATAATGCTTTTCTGATTTTTTCCTCTTTATTTACCATGGGAAAGCCTCCATTTATAAGATTTGGGAGGATCAACTACCTTGGTTATATTTGGAATTAGTTGAGGATATGACTCCAATAGTTGTGATATCTCCCTTAGATGTAGCCGTGGAGTTAGATTCAAGCCAACCCAACTCGATCCATCCATAGTTGTCTTTAGAAGAAAATGGGATGTCTTCTAATATTTCCTCAACCAAATCAACGCAACATTATAATGGGAAACAAAGTGCTACAATGCTCCCCTTGAGATGGAAAAGGAGCATTATTGCTCCATGTGTATGAGCAGGGAAGCATTGATCTTCCCAAAAGTTACCAAGATGAGAAATTCCCATTGAAAAACATTTCTTATGGCTGTCATTTGATGGGGATTATTCTTCTAACATGTTTTAGGGGTTGTAGAAAGTGTTTTCATGGTGTCGTTCGTGATGCAACACTTTACAAAAAGAAGATGTGATACTTATGACACTTGCAAAAAAAGTGTGACATTTATGAAACTTACGACAAGGATAATGCGACAGTGTTGAAGTGAGGAATTTTTATTTGTAAGAAATAATTCACCCCCCTCTCATTATAAGTAAGTGTTCCAACATAATCTACCAAGTCCTTCATCACCATCATTTTTGCACACTATGAAGTATTTCTCCAAGTATGCAGTCTTCAAGAAAGGGTCATTAGTCAAGAGATGTTTCAATTACTGAAAGCGGGTATCACACTTTGTTGATCATACAAATTTGACCCCTTTTCTCTGTAGTGAAGTGATGGGATGACCGATATTGGATAATCCCTTAATGAACACCCTATAATATCTAGATACTCAAATAATCGATCTCACCTCAGATACATTTCTAGGCTCTAGCCAATCCATCATGACCTTGATATTTTTTGGGTCTACAAGCACTCAATCTTCTAAGATTACATGACCCAAATATTGGATATGCCTATAAAATAAATAACACTTGTTGTATTTATCATATATATAGTGTTCTCTCAACACCTATCGCACCAAACCATGTTGTTACTAATGTTCTTCCTTAGTTCTGGAATAAATAAAATATCATCAAGGAATAAGGTATACCAGGATAAACTTGTCCAAATACTTGTTGAGAACAATATTCATCAAACTCATAACGTGGTTGGTGCATTGGTAAGCCTGAATGGCACCACCACAAGCTCATAGTGTTCATATCTTGTTGTAAAAGTTTTTTTATGGATATCTTCATCCTTAATTATGACTTGCTTGTATACATACCTCAAGTCTATTTTAGAGAACACTATAGTTCCTCTGAGCTAATAAAAAAGATCATCAATTATGGGAAGTGGGTATTTATTCTTGATGATCATCTTCTTTAAATGCAAGTAGTCAATACATAGCTACAAATTATAATCTTTTTTCTTTACAAATAACATGGGTGCTCCCCATGGGGACACACTAGGTCTAATATACCCTTTATCCAACATCTCTGTTAATTACACTTTTAACTCCACTAAATTTGGCGTGCTCATCCTATAAGGAACTTTAGATGTTGGTACTACTCCTTCTATTAGCTCAATGGAAGAATAAATTTCCCTCTTAGAAGGCAATCCAGGTACCTCCTATAGAAACACATATATGAATCCATACAATAGTGGGCGATCCTCGATTCTCATCTTGTTATTATCTATTCAATTTAACACTTTTATAAAATCTAAGGGACACCCTTTTCTACTATAATTACTAATTTATAGTCTTAATAGTTTCCTTATGGGAAAATATTTCGAATCCCCTACAAAATTCTCGTGTTTCCTTCATCATCTTCAGTTAAAATGAAAATAAGTTATTTGTAAATTATACCTTCTATCTCTGCTACTGAAACTTGGTGGTATTCTTGTCGATTCTAGATAGCCACATAAATTCTTGGCATGTTCTTGGATACATCATTGACCATAGTAGCCCCCTGAACATTGTAGAATCTCTTGTTGTCATGTTTCCTATGAGGTAGTCTATCAATAGATGTGCCTCTTCACAACCCCAAAATTATAGAGGTCCTTTTCTTTTTTCTTTCATTTTCTCCTTTGTTTTCTATGTTGGTAGGTTCCCACTTTGAGAGGGAAAATTTTGTTGGTGCATACTTCTAGTCGGATGACTAGACTGAGCACCTCATTTTGGATTCTTGTATTGGGATGGTTTGAATATCTTCTTATAGAATCCATACTTATACTTATTTTTACAATCCTTAAGAGGCTCCTACCTATGCTTGGATTGATCATAATAACATTTGGCATTTTTAATGGTATCCTCTAGTGTCTTAGGCTTGTGAAACGCAATTCTATCTTGATAGGATCGTGGTAACACATTGAGGAAACACTGTGTTATTTATTTCTCATACTTAGGATAAGGGACATATATTAACAACTCTAAAAACATGTTTTCGTAAGAATCCATGGTAAGTGGTTCTATCTTATGTTCATGGAATTCCTTGATCTTACCATTGTATTAATTTTTTGACAAGTAAGCCTTATTGAAATACTTTTCAATTTTTTTTTCTAGGTTAGCTTAATATTCTTTAATCTCTTGACATTCTTGATATATTCCCACCAAATGGAAGATCCTCCACTCAAATTGATATATCTATATTTTCCTTTCTATTTTCAGAGCAGTTATGTACTCAAAAATACTTCTTTAATCCTAGTAGTCGGGCCTCTACTTCCTCTCCCTTCTTGATTTCCCCATCAAAGGTATGTTTTTTTTATTTCTTGAATTATTATGTTAGAGAAATATAGGAATGAATATTCTTCTTCTTCTTAGAGACACTTTACCTAGTCTCACTACTGGAAATCTCCCTTATATTGTTCCTCTCATTAGATGATTTTGTTGAAGAATTTGCTTTGCTTTTACTTCTCTTTTCACTCTTGTGAACTTTCCTTGAGGAAATATTTCCTGTGTTACTATGTTATGGCCCATGAGTTTTGATGGGATCTTCCACTTCTCGGACTATTGTGTTTCGGCATTGATGATAGTGGATCCTTGTTGCAAGTGCTTTTGAATTTTAGACAAACTTTGCAGTAATACGGCATTCAACTCTATCTTCTTATCTTATGCTCTAATGAGATTTTCATTATCATCCATGTAACTTCTCAATTCATCCTTCATTCTTCTCATAATTTCCATTAGATCTGGAGTAGTCTCTCTATCGCTCCTATCATCAGATTCCTCATTTATGAAATGTGAGGTCTCTTCCACTGTCTAGATGTGCCAGACTCTTGTTGTCTTTATTCCCTTCTCAATATCTCCTAAGTGCCAAAATAGTAGGCCACTATTATTCAAATTTTATTATACATATTCTTATTGGCCCCATCAAATATTCAATTAGCCTCAACAATCCAAAATTAGGAATACATTATCATTTCCCATTATACTCAGAAATTGCTTTTAGCACATATCAACATAAATAAATTAACAAAATAGGAAAATAAATAAATTTACGTTATATGTGATATCATGAAGTTATATGAGAAGTAAACGTTTATATAGATACCCCTTCATTTAAACCAGAGTTCACATGCCTGTCATTTTATATTCTGCCATTTTAACCTATGTGGAAAGTTTGTAGCCCATTCAAGAACAGAGTTTGAACTCTGTTATGATACCATTATGTAGCACACCCGACCCCGTGACCATACTTAGGCTAGTGGGATGAAAACATTTCCAATTTCACTTCCAACCTCTCTCCCCAATCTAAGCCCTTAGACAAATATTTCCCTCACAGCCTTTCCAACGACTTTCTTTGTGCTTGAATTCAATATCCAAGATGAAATTTATGGCCCTACAAAGTTTCTCAATCCTTTCCCCTTGATTAAGTCATCTATCTAATGTGGTATCCACGTTAACCCCTCCACATCAAATGTACTAGATAACAATATAGGTGTATGTGTGTGTGTTTATGGAGCAGTGATGTGCCATTTAAAATGGAAAAAGCCAAGTATGAAACCAAGTTAAACCTTGGTAGAAAAAAATTCAATGCAGGGTTTCACATCATCAGGTGATCAAACCTTATCTAGATCAACATTCCATATTTGTTCATACTTTAGGATCGATGACATATAGTTTTTTAGGCTATCCCATTCAGGATGCAATCCATGAAACCTCAACACCAATATTTCCAAACAGTCTCTCCCGAATGCCACTTCTCTCTACATATCTAATAGTTACAACTAAGCCTAATCAATGGCTAGGATCTCTTTGATTATTCCAACCCATATGATATTCAGTGGGTTCTCCAAAAATATGACAGGTCCAACAGATCAGATATACCATGATCTATGGTCCATATCATTTTGGGTTACCAAAAAAGATTGATATTTTATAAGGTCTCTTCTTCTCCGAACAATCTAATGGTCATGATTTAATCTATCAGACAACCCAAGTAATCTCATTCTATTGAATTGCATGATCTTTACTTTGGTCGAATGCACTTGTTTAGAATCACATCTCTACTCCCACTATATTTTTGATTGGGATCTTACAAATAGAGTATTTCCAATAGATATAATGGTTATTGGTCCTCAAATCTGATGGTCCAGATCTTAGCGAGATTTCAGATCCCTTTGACGATTAATTGTTCAACAAGAATCTAGTAGGATTTAAACTAGACTAGATCCATAGTGAAATCAATGGATCATGTTTCATTGGTCTATCCTTATGGAAAATCAATGGCTCTATCCTACTCAGGTTTTCACCTTTGGGTTTTCCGTATCGAGAACGCTAACCACACCATCTTCATAGATTCTTCTGAATTTTGAATTCCAACTGGCTTAACAGACATGGTCTAGGATAATGTCTATGGTCCATATATTCTTGATATGTATCCATGGAAGATCGATGGATCTCACCTAATCAATCTTAGGCATTCGAGAAAATCCTATTGGACTCAATGTTATGCCTATCTTAAGCTTCTTTCAAATTCTAACGGGGGTTCGATATTCACTCTTGATTCAAATCTATGGTCTGAAATCATCTCCACTGATATGCAGGCAAATAAAAGGTCAGACTTATAATCCCAACATGGACTTCATCATGGCTCTGAAAGATAAAATCAGGGAAGCTAGATCGCTCTCGGGTGAATAAAATCATCACCTCTTCTTCATTGCAGATGGGAAATTCTGTTGTAGGGTTTTTATTCTATCATCCCACATACTTAACACAAAAGGGGTAGCTCCTACTAGAAACTCATAAACAAGGCACTATATCCTGCAAACTTTGATTCAAGGAATTAATATTTCATAGGGTCATGAGCCCCAAAGTTGGTTATCTTACATCTAAAAACAATAATGATTTCTCCCCTCTATGATGGTGCTAAACAATAAACAAATTCATAATTAATCAATCATGCATCACTTTCAAAAATGTCACAAATCAGAAATGCAAGGAATTAACATTCATTTATAAAACATTTGTGAAGAACATTGTTAACACTTATCTGTCTCAGAGTAAAAACCATCTAGCCAATTTATTGAGGTGAAGGTATTTCCACCCAACCGTAGGATCTTCTGCACTTATTCTTTCTAAAATAAGCCACCCATATGTTAGGTGATGATACCACCAGAGGAATCTCACAGGATATCTCCTAGATCCTGGGTCTAATTGTGAAGGATACTCTCCTTCATTAATAGGAAACAACAAAAATTCCAACTCTACGCACTGATTCTAAGGACACCATGATATTCCTAAGTTCCTTCCCAACTAGATATCCTTTGCATAAGGGAGTCCCTTCACTGCTGCACATTCCCTTATTACCCTTTCTTTACTAGTTTCATATTCTTCCTAACAAGAACTAACTCGTGAACCTTTATGCTCAAGTCTAGTTCTAGGTATTCTCTATTCCAAGTTTGACCACAAGATTACTGGATAAGCTTCCTATTTTCCTCACTGAAACTTCTCAGGTTTTCCTCTATTTCTTCTTGCATTCTCATGCTCTTCTATTCTCATGCATCCTCCTATGTCTTTGTCTCTTCTGTCTATAAAATTTCTTCTTTTCCTTGGGTTCCTTCACTTTCTACTATCAAAATATTCCTGGATTTAAGATCCCAAATTGAAGGGGAACCTCCATGGTGTGCCTTTTCTTGAAAACCTGAGTGAACCCAGGCATTTCCTACATACATTTTTGAAGGAAATCATAACTTCCCAAACTACCAGGTCAATTCTCATTAACTGATTCTATTTCTTCTAAACAAAGGAAGGAAAGGCACATCAACATGACTAGTCATCAAGGTTTCTTACATGAATGTTAAAATCTTTGAATAAAGAGGGCAATTCCCAATTCCCCTAACCTATTCCCACTTGTGGTATCATGGTCAGTACTTCAAGGCTTCCCCTTCTGTCAGCTTATTGAAAATTCAATATTAAACAGAAAAAAAATTACACTATCCATTAACCACAATCATTAAGTCTTAATCATAGTTACGGACTTGCGGTAAAACAGGGTGTTACATCCCCCTTAGGTGATAACCCTTCAGGATCCTGGAAAAATCCTACATGTAAACATGAAACAAATATTCCAAATATTGTTTCTTCTCTTTAGTACATCCCTCAAGGGATGCCATTAATATTATTGATTCATCCCCTAGATGATTCTCTCTTAAGAAAATAAATACAAATTTTCTACTAGAATTGATCAACTTATTGGCTTGGTTATCACTTACTAAAGAGATATTTGATTTACCTTTGTGTGCATTAATGATGAAATTCTTCCCATCCTTGATCAAATGTTACTACTTTTATCTCCTCATGGAGATTACATCCCTTGTATGCTTGTAGGGGATTCCAAACACTACATCTAACTCCACCTGATCAATAAAATATGCAATTATAACAAATTTGATCTTACATTGTTTAGTGAACTTGAGATATGAATCATTATTTACCCATCCCAATGGATATGGATTAGGATTATCATTAAATTCCAATATAATATTGATGACCAGATCATCTACTATGAGGTTGATATGTGAACCATAATTTAATAGAACATCCATCTTGGTATATTTTACCTAGATATTAATATGGAAGAGTTTTGACATCTCGTTCTCTTCATTGTGATTAAGCCTACTCAGATTCACCTCCTTTTTCACTAAAGCATAAAAAATATTGTCATTCACATTAGAGATACTCTATACCAATTTTCCTAAATAAATGCCTAGCATGTTCTTCTTCTTGGCATCCTTCTTACAGTTCTTTGGATTCATGTTTGGATGTAGCTTCCAACACTTATCTTTATTGTGACCATTGATATTAATATGTTTGTAGTGGTTTTTTGGATCTTCGCATTGATGTGCAGTAACTATTGTTTTCTTGTATTTTCCTTTCCACTTCTTCTTCCCCTACTTGGAAGCATATGGGTGGTCTTTTTGTTTAGAACCACTTGGTTATGCCTTCTTATGGCTTATGTTCTCTAGGTATTGTCATTACACACAGGCCTAAACAATTATCCTACGTTTGAAGAGAATCACTTGTTTCCATAGATGTCTATCTAGACACCCAAGATAGTTGAGGAGTTCATCTAGGTTCTTGGGAGATATACCTAACATAATCACCATTTTCCTTAACTCAATGGTGTACTCTTACACACTCTTCCCTTTCCTCTACCTAAAGTGATGCCAACAAATCCATTTATCCTCTACATACCAAAAAGGATAGAGCAAGGACTTGAAGAGGGTTTTAATCACCTCACACTTAGTTACTAGTAGATCAACCTCTATCCTAAATGTCTTTGTGTGGATTTATCACCAGGTTAGTGCATGGCCCTCTAGTTTATGTTGGGAAAATGAAATGTTCTACTCTTCATCTATACTATGGACACTGAAATAAACTTCTAATTAATGAAACCAATGATTCAAATTAAACACATAAATATCACCTTGATAGAGTTTGATGTCAACCTTCTCTTTCATTTTAAATTGAGGTTGTGAAGGACTAATGGAACTGGAAGTTGGTTTTTCTTTCTGGGGATATTTTTTCAACTCCTTTTCTAGGTCTTCATTATCCCCCACTTATCATATGATCCAACTTCTGAGTTAGAACCACCAACCTCCATGAAAGGTTAAACCTTGTTCACTAGAGACACCATGGGGATGGCCATGTTGCAAGAGATATCATCAAATTGTTCTTCTAGCCTCACAAAGATTTATTCTACTACATCCCAAGGGTTGTTATGAATAGAATCATCCACTATGGTTAGGGTTCTGCAACTTCCTTCTTAATACAATTCCTAGATCCTCCAACTTCAAATGAAAACCCCAAAGAAAACTACTATGATTCCATTATGATCTATAAAATTCCATGGATATTCCACTAGCACAATTCATCCTAACAAATCTTTCAATATTCTAAAATAGTTTTCTATTCAATTTATTTTGTAACGTCCCTCAACCACCCACAGACCGGGGACGACACCACTACAGACCTGCATGGTCTCAATCTCTTTTTTAGGTAATTAAAAATTGTCCATGCCCAAACATAGACCTATTGGGCAATGGCAGACATAGCTATTTGCGGAATAAATCACATATAAAATTAACATAAATAAATGAAGATAACATGAAAGCATACATGCAGCGAAACACATGATATCATTATAAGAATCACAAAACTACACTAAAATACATCATTTAACCATTGTGCACATAAATGATACTTATTGTAACACCCTGTTTCCCCCAGTTTGTAAAAATAATTGGTCTGGCCAAGAACTGTGGCAAAATCAGAAATGTGAATGGACCTTGTGGAAAAGGTCGATGAATGTGAATAATATTATGAAT
>SNQJ01S0056288.1:68895-91434 GCA_010110895.2 Picea sitchensis | reverse complement strand
AAAGCATTTACCAACTCAAGGGATATTCATTCAGAACGAAAACCAGAAGTTTTTTTTTTTTGTAACGCTAAGTGTATCTACACATAGAATTGTCAACATCTCCAAGAGACGTGTCACTAATACTTAAATATGTTGTGATTCTTTCCCAGAATATCATTACTACTAAACTTAACTATCTCATATAAAGTCATAAAGAAAGGTTGGGACCAAAATTAATTTACTAACACAACTATCTATGTAACCATTTCAATGATTACAAGTCATTACATTAATATCAGTGTTCTTCACAAGGACACATGGTTGTCGGATCTCGATAAGATCTCCACGCTCACAATGTGGCTTCTTACCAATCACCACAACATTGTGTAAGCAAGGATTTCTCACTACCAGAGAATAATAGGAGATAAAGAAAGTAATCTATATGGAATTTACAATGTTCTTACGCTATAGAAAAAAATTGATAAAAAAAAAAAAAAAAACTTCAGTTCAAGATGGAAAGAGTAATTACAACTGAACATTGTAACGATATACAAAGGATCTATAAGGAAATGTAGTTGATCCTTCATTAGAGATTCATTATGTATGCCAACACAAGTGTATCTAATGAAAATATGATGATCAAGGAATAACGCAGAGACTTCAAAACTCATATCGTGTGTGTGTGTGTGTGTCAGCAAGATCAAGAATGTATAGATGAATGACTCCAAGGAACAATGAACAACAACATATGGTTGGAACTAATATTTAAGCAACTATAAGAAGCTAGCCTCAAGCTTCGATCTGTCTTCCTTATTTTACAAATAGCCATCATTTCAGAAATCGAAATTGTAGGGAGAAATTGAATTTGTAGGAAAAGTAGTGCGTCATAACACCATAAGTAGTGTTTCAACACACTTATAAGAAACAAACAATAAAAGAACAACAAACTCAGGTAACAACTGCCCATCTACAGAATGTAAAAGTCGACATCTACAATTATAATTTTGAGCAGAGGTTGAAGTGCGGAAAAATAATTAGATTTAAATTGGTATCAAGCTACTCTCAAGAAGCGTTAAGGGATAGTACTTTACAGAAGATTCGACGGAATATCTCGTTACTAAATCTTATCAGTAGCGTAAAATAAAGTAAATCGCTTCCCATCACAAGGGTTCCTGAGAGAGAGGATAATTGTTGATCATAATATTATATTTTTTTTTTATTTCTTTCTGGTCTCCATGTTATACAAAAATATGAACACCCTAACTTTGGAAAAAATAGAAATTTAGATTTTCATATAACTATTTCTTTAAGAGTACAACGCAAGGAGGCACGACTATTCAACATGCCATTTTTAAAAAGAATTGTGTCTGAACATACTAATAACCAGGAGATCTCATTGGAGTCTTTCTCATCATTTATGAGATTTCGAAAACTATAGTTAAAAAAAAAAACAAGATTCTAATAGCAAGTAATCATTCACACTAGTATACAATTGATGACTGGGTAAATTCATAACAGTTGAAAGTTTTATGTGATCAACTCTTTCCATTTTACGCTTCCACAATAAATAAATAAAAATGAGGTAGGTTCGAACCCTTCATAAAATACTGGAACTACAACTTATGGTTTTCAATTTCTAACTAAAAATTTATACTAGAAGTTCAATTCAAGTTTACTTTTGACTGAGCATGAATACGATGGTAATGAATCAAATTCAATAGTTGGTAACCTTGATGGTAAAACAAAGAGAAATGTATGTGACTTTAGTTAAATTCTAATTTGAGACCACCATTTAATCCAACAACTGTAGTTTTTTTTTTTATATATATTAAAAAAACAATTATGTCAAATAATCCAATCCAAGTTCACCATAAATTACATGATCATAAAAACTAATTATCATTAAATCTAAAGCAGCAAAATACCGTAACCAAAGTTGATTGACTCTTGATGCAGATCTTCAATCCAGAATTTCGCAAAGGTCCTCTCCTTAGCTTGTCAATCCAACTTCACCGGTACCTCCAAGCCAACACTAGGGGTACTTTTCTTCCCCCTTAGCCCCCCAAGCTGCAAAGGGGCCACACAAAAAACTAGAACACAATATCTCTCAATCTTGCCTCGTAAGGAAGAGCTTCCACTCTTTCTCAAGCTTGAAATCTCAACTCTCACAAGTAAAACACAGTCAAACCAATTTTGGCAGCATAACAGTACTATGAAAAGTGAGCCCATTTCCCCTTCTACCCCATTTCTTTTATAGGTAAATTCTCATTGACACTTGTCCACATGCACAAGTAATTCAACTTTTTAATTATTTTATTAGTGATTATTCACCCACACACTTGTCTCACTCTCCCCAAGTTGCACAAGTAACTACCCTTTTTATTTTAATTAAAAAACCATTTTCCCTCACATTCCCNAACCCTTCATAAAATACTGGAACTACAACTTATGGTTTTCAATTTCTAACTAAAAATTTATACTAGAAGTTCAATTCAAGTTTACTTTTGACTGAGCATGAATACGATGGTAATGAATCAAATTCAATAGTTGGTAACCTTGATGGTAAAACAAAGAGAAATGTATGTGACTTTAGTTAAATTCTAATTTGAGACCACCATTTAATCCAACAACTGTAGTTTTTTTTTTTATATATATTAAAAAAACAATTATGTCAAATAATCCAATCCAAGTTCACCATAAATTACATGATCATAAAAACTAATTATCATTAAATCTAAAGCAGCAAAATACCGTAACCAAAGTTGATTGACTCTTGATGCAGATCTTCAATCCAGAATTTCGCAAAGGTCCTCTCCTTAGCTTGTCAATCCAACTTCACCGGTACCTCCAAGCCAACACTAGGGGTACTTTTCTTCCCCCTTAGCCCCCCAAGCTGCAAAGGGGCCACACAAAAAACTAGAACACAATATCTCTCAATCTTGCCTCGTAAGGAAGAGCTTCCACTCTTTCTCAAGCTTGAAATCTCAACTCTCACAAGTAAAACACAGTCAAACCAATTTTGGCAGCATAACAGTACTATGAAAAGTGAGCCCATTTCCCCTTCTACCCCATTTCTTTTATAGGTAAATTCTCATTGACACTTGTCCACATGCACAAGTAATTCAACTTTTTAATTATTTTATTAGTGATTATTCACCCACACACTTGTCTCACTCTCCCCAAGTTGCACAAGTAACTACCCTTTTTATTTTAATTAAAAAACCATTTTCCCTCACATTCCCCAATGTGTTCCTATTTTTGCTCTTAATTGTCCCTTTGTTCCCCAAATTCTCATTTAATGAGTGTCCCCTAACTAGTTCTTAGTTAGAGTCGGATTAGGAGTCTTCTTTTAGATAGGATTTGTGGTAGATTAACTCAAGATGTTACTCTATGTGTACATTTATTCTCTCATGTTTTAATTTCTTTCTATTTTAAAAATCCCTTATTCATTTTCATGCACACTTGTGCATTTAACCAAACCTCTAAATTTTATTCCCCTTTTTCCTAGAGTTTGATTATATTCTCAAATATTTTAACTTATGTCATAATTTATTTAGTCATTTATTTAAATTTAGAATTAGACTTAGTCTAGATTTAGTCTTAGACTCTGGTTAGGCATCTAAGTTTATAAATTACTGATTAATTAATACCATGTCCTATCAATGTCTAAGAATTCTATTAATTTTCTAGGTCATCTAGATTCATTGACTCACATTTGAATTACTCGATGTGCCCTTCAAGATGCACCTTCATGCTCCAAGGGTCACTCGCCTTTGACTGGTTTTGAAATTTTGCATGAACCTTGGATCCAACACTCCATTCGGTCGACCTTGTGAGAGACTAAGGGCTATAAGGAATAAGTATTTTTCCTTATTGTGCGCCCTTTAGATTTCCTTGTGAGCGACTGTCTCAGTCTTCCCTCAAGGCATCATGTACCTCTTGAACTAGGTAATTGTTAACCTATAGTTCAGGTCACGGCAGGAGTTCTAGTAGGTTGTGACAGGGATATTGCCACACCTCTCCCTCAAATGTCTAGTTTATCTGCATGGCCCCTTTACTGCTTATGTGATTCGGATTAGCAAGAATCTTCAAGCCTGCATCCACTAACAAAAACAGTGCCAATAATCCACATATTGTAATCAATCATATATCACATGTGCGTAAAATGAAATACTCAAACAAATACAATCCACTCCCTGACTCAATCTGGAGTCCAAGGAAGTCCATTGATTCCATCAGCATCCATAACCTGCCATGTGTCATCCACACTCAGGAGAATTTGTCAATAATATGTGTCAATATATACATATCTAAAAGTAACAATGAATCACAATACATCATCATCATCATATATAACTCATAATCCAAACAAAAATGTACCATAACCAGATCACTTGCACGCAAGTGTCCTCAAAGAATAAATCAATATAATTTTGCTCAGTAGAATGGGATGTTACACCCTTTTGAAAAATTATCAATTAACCTTCAAGAAATATGCTCTTGAGATCAATGTCCTCTTTTATGTTGATTTATGATAAAGAAAAAATATATATTTATATCATAAATATAAACAATTTGATGAACAGTCATGAAAATAGAAAAATATGAAATAAGATCACACACATAATCCAAAATGAGACCTCAAAACCATAAAGTGATTTTATTCATTCAGTTATGGAACACTGCCAAATACATTCTTTCATACCTAGAATGGGTAAGGACTAGGAAAATACTTACAAGTCAAAGGTTGCATCATCACAGAGACAAACGGTGTCTTCCAAGTAAAACCAACACTGAAAAATAAATGAATCAACAAGCCACAATTTGCCACTTCCTTGACTCTGCACAAAATCCCTAATTAGCACTGAAAATCAATTTAGAAATCCAATAAGAATTTACAGACTATCAAAAACAAATGATCAACCTTATAAGCATGTCAATAATCAATGCTTCTTGGTCCTTGTTGTTACCACCTTCAATAGGACCCTCCTATCAACAAGAAGTATTTAGCCTTAATTATTTCATAAATGAATGAAGTAGTAATGCAATCTCATTCTAGAGCAAGAGCAAACCTTATCAGAGTTTTTTGTCTCTATCTCATCTCTCCTTTGTTTGTCCTTTGAATTCTTCTTTTATCTCTCAAAAGTAGTTTGAGTAGTTTCAACTACCCTTTAGTTAAGTTATTAACTAATTTTAGTTAAATAAGGAGAGCTCATAATTAAATATTAATAAATAATGATAAGGGTAAAATAAATATTAACTATTAGGTTGGGACCCCCTAACAACTCATTGTTTAATTTTCAACATATCCCCTTGTTCCTCCATCAAATAATTATGAATTAATGCCATCAAATATCGTCAACATAATATATATCCCAATCAACCATCATATGAAATAACCCAAATGCACTTGTGACTCCCCAAATACCAAGTATATGAAAGTATATCAAAAATAAATATATCAAATTGTTGTCCAAAATCAAGTCTATTGCAAAATATCCAAAACAGTGAATCACAAATCTGTCTCAAACATATTGTTGTACAATAACAATCTCTATCCAAAAATAAAGTCTTTTCAATAGTGAAATTATCATAAAAACAACATCATAAAATCAAAAGTCATATTTCTTATGTGAGGCAGTTTGCCTCTATCCACTTTCCTATGACTTTGTTACTTTTATGACTTCTAAATTTGCATGAATTGATGTTTTACCTCTTGTTGTTGATTCTTCTAGGTGCATATCTCCAAAAGAGATACCTCTATCCTCATATTTTTGGTGTTGAGAGTGAGAGGTAGATAGGTGTGAGGATGTCATTGATTGGTCAAATTCAATATAATGGGTAGATCGTTTACCTTTGCTAGGCTCTGGTTCTTGGACCTGTGTCTTTGGATTTTTAAATGGTTGGTTTGAATGAGCATGGGAGGATTTTGATGTGATGTACAAGGTAGACCGCTTAGGTGAAGGAAGAGGTAACGGAAATGTGATTATTGGCCATCCTTGAACTTGATTTTGAGGGGGATTAACAACATCATTCCAACCATCATTGGTTGGGATCTCGGAGGGTAGGGACACATGTAGTTGAATAGATATACCAAATATGTTATGATGAGGTTGGAAAGGTGGTCTTTCAGGTGGAGGATGTTATTTAAATGATCCATGTCCTGCTAGGTTTAGGAAACTTGTTTGCAAAAGTTGGTTGAATTCTTCAGAGTCGGCATCAAAATGAATTGAAAAACGGAGTCTTTTGTTTCCCCAAAAGTCATTTTTCCTTCTTCCCTTGTTCCAGTTTCCTCTTCCATGACTTCCTGTACTGAAAAATCTCATCTATAAGTGCAAGGATAAGTTAGAGTATACATACAATAGCAAGTAAAACAGCAAATACTATCTGCATAAACATAATTTGGAAGTAGCTATGATTTGACAGCAAATAATCATGCAAGCAAGCAAGGACATACACGGAGGGATAATCAAACTTTCATTTCTTCTTTGAAACACTTCATTACCTCACTCAAGTGATTTTTATTTAAGAACATGGGAATTTCAATGTGAATTAGGAATATGAGGGGATTTGTAACATATGAAAAATGAAATAATGGTAAGGAAAATAACAAGACATGTTCAAAAACAATATCACATCCATCATCAATCATTCTAAAAAATCCAACTATATATCAACAACCACTTCATACATAGCATGTCAAACTTTTTTCCACCACTGCTAATCTTTCACTGTCAAGGAATTGGTCATATATCAAGTGGGAGAAATTTGAATCAAAATGAAAATGAAATTTGGGAGCTGGGAATAACTTATTAAAAATGAGAGCATGAGGGAATTGGCCCTGAATTGGCCTTCGAAACATAATATGCAGACTGCAATCCATCAAATATTTCTTTTAAACAATCATTGAAAACATAATGGACACAACTCATGCCATATATTCGAACAATAAAGGTTTAAAATTAATTTTATCACCTCTTAATCATTGTAATCTTATTTAAATAAGTAGGGTATAATCAATACATAGGACACCATCGATTTAAGTCATATCTTAATATTTTTTCTATGTAAAAATAGAGGTATTGAATTAATCAAAACATTGAAAACCATTAACAGTTTGAGATCAAGACACAATGCTTCTCTTTGGTGAAAAATTTCAATCGAATTCTAGAAATATAGTCCTTCAATTTATAACCATCCATGATCTTTTCAACGAAGCCAATGACTGTATATAGTTATGGTTGTTGATTTGTTTCAAAACTAAGGATTTGAGACTAGGGTTATATCCTCTTCACAACTGTAAGCTTAGCATAATGCTAACAGAGCTTTGAGACTGTTGACCTGAAGAAATACAAAATATTTTTCAAATTCAGTTATTTCTTTAACAAGCACATGTGTAAAACCCTAGGGTTTAGCAACAATATAATCCTTATCTTCTCAGTTCATGCGACATCAATCAAGAAGAGCTGTGAATACATGGGATCGAAACTGGATAGATGCATTCCTTTTTTTTATTTGAAGATAATTTAATTATATCCCAAGACCATCATTTCCAAGTAAAAGACATGCAAAGGCACAAACCAAAGAAAGATACAAGAAACGGGCCACATATGTCGGGTTCCAAACAAGAGTCATACACAACTTCCTTTAAAAAAAAAAATGGTAATGATCGACAAGGCGACTTTTTAAGAAAAACCCTTGATAGTTGTGAGGTGAGATGAAACAAATAGCACCAATACAAGATAATGATTTAGAACCCGTCAATTATAAATGAAAAATATACTAGAGGAAAAACCCTGGAGAAAATTATACTTCTAAGCCCAAGCATGAAGCATAACAAAAGGTGAGGTGGGATTTTACATTATCTCTGCATTTATGGATAGAATGGAACTAGTGGATTTGACATGAAGAGATATTCATCAGTTCATGCAACCATAACATTTTCAAAATGAGTGTAAATGCAACATAACGAATCCAAGAACAAACAACACGCTCATTCACAATCAAACAAAGATTTGTTTTCAAATTATAACTACAAATAATAGCATGCATTTGATGGTTGCATACCTTCTTCCGGTGCTTGTATTCCTTTTGAAAAAGAAGAGTTTCAGTGCCTGCAATAGTCACAACTAATGCTTGAACACCTTTTTCTTTCCAGAGCTCAAAAACTCGAATGACAAAATGAAAATGTGAAACACAATGAGGGTGATAAACTCAATAGAATGTTTGCATCCCATGCATTGAATGAAAAGGAGGCATCACATTCTCCAAAACATTAGCTCACGATCCAGATCATACTTCCACTAAAAGCGATCAAAAATCGTAATCCAAATAACCATGCCACATATTCCAATATCACATGTCTCGTATCCATGTCATCACAATAACTCATATCCAATTGAAATGACGACCGAAATCTACCAACCCAAATATTTTCAATTAAACCACATTCATTACCATAAAATAACTTGACACCGACTCAAAAATGGAGAATTAATGGAAACTAATCTACATCCATAAACGTTTTAAGGGAAAAAAAACTATTTAAATATTTATCTTGGAAAAATGTTTAAAGAAATAGATAAATTATTTAAATATTTAATTTAAGTTTTTTTTTAATAATTTTAAATTATTTTACATTAACTACTTATCCAAGATTTATAATTTTTTAATTAATCTTAAATTATTTTATATTACAAGTATTAACTACTTATCCAAAATTTATAATTTTTTAATTAATCTTAAATTATTTTATATTACAAGTATTTCAAGAGGAGTGTGTAAACAATAGTTTTCTTTTTTGTGTGTATTTAATACACATTGTTGTACATTGAATAAGAGGTGGCTCTACTCATTTATGTGTATTTAATAAATACACATTGTTGTACATTGAATAAGACAGCGAATAATAAATATTAAATATTAAATATATATTTTATATATATCCAGTTTCATGCTTCCATTTTTCCTTTTGTTTCCTCATGTTTTGGGTTTTTGGGTTTATTGACCCCAAGAAAGGATTGTACCTCATTTCATGGGAAGAAGGGGCTAAAGGCCCAGAGGTCTTGTAGCTGGAAAAAGTTAAAAGCCATAAATTGTCCCTCTCGATCCTCACCCTAAGGTCTTGAGAGAAATGAAATGCTTCTCCATAAAAAATCAAGGACCTTTGAAAAAAAAAACACATAATTAAAATGTCTCGCTTGTTGGGGGAATGCATTTGCAGTGTCTTTTACTTTCCTTGCACATTGCATTGAATGTGTTCCTAACTTCAAGTGGCATTGTGTTTCTATTTACTTTCCATTTCACATAGCACTCAACGTTTTGGACCATTATAAATTAATGGCAAATAAAAGGCTTGGAAAAAACTTGCATTGCAAACAAGGGATGCAACACACCCTCTACAAAGGCACCCATAAATGAGACAATATGAATCCTTGATATGTCAAGAACCCCATGCCCAAAAGTATTATCCCCATCTACCTAATATTCATTACATGACTTAGAGAGGGAATTCTTGGGAAACATTCCTTGACTTGGGGATTGGTCTACCCAATAGGGCACCATAACAACCCTCCCATGCTTAAATTTGGAAAATTTTATAAGGTCTTTGAGCATTTGTTCAGTTTGAAAAGGGGGGATTTAATGCACATGTTCGGGTGGTTCTTTTATTAAATGCATCTTTGATGCAGGAACATCGCAAGCAAGAAAAACAGAGGACAGTTGGATACGCATCAGCACACATTTTGAAGATATTTTGAATTTCAGAAGGATGGCACATTAATGTAATATCTGGAGAGACATAAGTGCTCTTAAATGTTTTGGGGATTGTAACGCAAATCTTGAGAATTGTTCTCATATGTCAGTTGTAGACAATTAATGTAATGAATGTAAAGTAGATGTAGGCTTTAATTCGATTAGATAGCTTAGAGATGTAGGAGGGAAAACTCGATAAATCTCCCTCATATGTATTGTATTGTATTGTATCATTATTCTCAGATGGTAAGAATAGAGTTGTAGAGAAAGAGAACAGGAGAGAAAAGAAGAACAGAGACTATAGAAGTTGTATAAGCATATAGTTGTTGCAATAGATACCATGTAAATAAGCACTCGAGTTAATATAAGAATGCTTTGACTCAATTTCATGGTGTTCTTATGAATAATGTTTGCATCTATTGAATGGTATGTTTACAATTTTCTTATATGCTCTGTTATGCATTTGTTTCAATTCTTTGGGTGTATGATTTCATGTTGAATGTATGAAGTCTGTGAGAGGGAGAGTATGAGTTTCAATTGTTTCTCTTCCTGAGAATTTCTGCAAGGAGTGCAGTGAAGATCCGCAAGGAGTGCGTTGACGAGGGTCTAAGTTTTACCTCAGAGAAGCTCAAGAGGGATATCATTGTCCTCATACCAATAGAAGTGCAGTTATAGCACAGAGATATGCAAGGTGCATGCAGGCAAGTTGAAGTCTTAGATTTTTCCAACCCAATGAGTGGTTAAAGGATTTATGTCGCAAGGAGTGCGTAGAATTAGAGAGTTCAGATAATCATAGATTATCGTGAAGCCGCAAGAAGCATGTGCAAGAATCCCTTAGAATATTTGAGTTTGCAGCAGATTCAAGCTTAGGAGGGATAGAGACTTGGAAAGTTTAAAGGAAGGATGAGGGTCAAAGTTACCTCGTAGAGACCAAGCTCAAGAGGAAGAACGCTAAACTATTTGGCTAGGAGTCTTTGAGAACTTGAACGAACAGTCGAGTTTCTCAGAAGGAGAAGCGTCGATTTTCCATGCACCATTGGATCTAGTGGATCAGCGGGGAATTTAAGGTTGAGTGTCTTTCAAAACTCGCAAGCTCGAGAGGATTAGCAGTCGTCAGATCTGAATCAACGAGAGTCGTTGGTTTGGCACTTTGAATTTCGACATTTCAAAAGTCGAAAGTGTGGAGGAATTCATTTTCGGGAGACCCCGATACGTGAAGTCCCGATGCGATCTGGACCGTCAGATCTTAGGAGGTTCAGGACAGTTGATCTACAGAGAGGGATTCACAAGTTCGGACTTCGGGACAAGGAGAAGAGTTTCATCGCAAACTCGTAAGTCACGAAATCCTAACGCGCTCGGAGGAAAGGCCCTAGGACTTAGCTAGAGGTCATATGATGGACGCATAAGGGAGGATCTAGTGGACCGATAGCCCATTTCGAGGTTTCAGAAATCGAACGAGTCGGGGGAACTCACAATAGAAATCATGAAGCCGCGAAATCTGAATCACCTTTTCGGGTTAAGTCAGTGGTCACGTCGAGTGGAGGTTCATGCCTAGTGCTTGTTCGTGCGGGCATAACTTATAAGAAGGACCTATGGTATTACTTGTATTGAATGTTCCAGTGGGAACTAAGGAGCGGTTTCGGCTCAAGGAAATTGAAACATCCAAAGACCGAGAGGTCATGCAAACCCTGCTAAGGTAGGGGTGTTGCATCAGGTGGTATCAGAGCATGCAACTTTTGTTATAATGCCACCAAGAAATAATGAATAGATTGAAATAATGCCACCAAGAAGACATCAAGAGAGACCCATGCCCGATCCAGTCGTGGAAAGGGAAATGAGAGAAATTCGTGCTCGATTAGATGTTATGGAGACAACATAGAGATGAACACCTGACACTGGAGATATTGGTGAGGCTGAAAGTGAAAATGAAGATGGAGTCGAAGAATAAGTTGTAGCCGAATATGTTGCAGAGGAACGTCTATTCAAAGTTGTTACAAGAATAGGGTCCAAATGAAAAATGGACATCCCTATGTATGAAGGCAACTTGGACGATGAGGAGATGCTAGATTGGTTTAGAGCTCTGGATAAATACTTTGAATATGAGGATATCGAAGAAGAAAAGAAAGTAAAACATGTTGTCACTAGACTGAAAGGGCATGCAGCACTATGGTGGGATAAACTACAGGCTGGCAGGCGTTGCAAAGGAAAACAAAGAATCAAAAGCTGGGATAGGATGGTAGCAAAGATGAAAGCCAAATTTATACCCAGAGATTACCAAATTAACCTGTTTCGAGGAATGCAGAATTTGAGACAGAAAATGGATGACAGTGAAGGAATACACTGAAGAATTTTACAAACTCAACATTAGAGTTGGTCATCGCGAGAGTGATGATGAAAAGATCGCTCGATATATGAATGGCTTGAGATATGAAATTCAATATGAGATGAGCATGGTGACAATCAAAAATGTGGAATATTCTTATCAAATTGCTTCAAAGGCAGAAGTGAAGTTGGCTCGAAAGTAACGTCAAAGGGGAAGAGGTAGAAGTCCAAGAAAAGGCAAAGAAATTGCCCAAGAAAGAGTGCAGAAGCCCAAAGATGAAGAGAAGAAACCTCATAAACACCCAGAAAGGGAAGGAAGTTCACAGGGGAGACAATATGTCGATAGGAACACTTTTCCTCGAGAAAGAGGAAGAGGAAGAGGCAGAGGAGGTGAAATAAAGTGTTTTGTCTGTGGAAATATCAGACAAAAATCTTTTGAATGTATCGATAGAAAAAGGGATGGAGGAGGCGAAGCTCACATTTCATAAGCGCAAAGGCGAAATGCTGAGGTATAAGATGCAGAAGGCGGAATATCCTTAATGATGAGGAAAATTCTCTTGAAGCCAGAAAAAGAGATGGAGAATCCAGTCCAAAGGAACAGTTTGTTCAGAATTGCTTGCAAGACCAAGGATAGGGTATGCAAGGTGATACTTGACAGTGGAAGCACAGATAATCTAGTATCCATAGAAATGGTGGAGAAGTTGGAATTGGATACAGTTGCACATCCAAGCCCATACAAGGTTTCGTGGTTGCAAAAATGACATCAGGTAACAGACACTAAACAATGTTTAGTTGAATTCAAGATAGGAAGATATAGATATGAGATCTTATGTGATGTTATTCCCATGGATGTTTGTCATCTTTTATTGGGGAGGCCTTGGCAATATGACAGGAATGTTATTCATGATGGAAGAAAGAACACATACACATTGGAGAAGAATGGTAGGATGCATATGTTGTTGCCAATTGGAGACAAGAAGGTGAAAGAAGAAACAAGCAATACTATACTTCTCATGAGTGGGAAGGAACTTCTAGATGAAGTCAAGAAAGACGAAGAAATGCAGTTTGTTGTGGTGAGAAAACCTAGAGTCATCTTGACCAGTACCTCAATAGATGATCTACCTGAGGAAATTCAGGAACTATTGGAGAATTTCGTTGATACAGTGGTGGACGATTTACCTTGTTCGTTGTCACCCATCAAAATTATAATCCATCAAATTGAACTTATACCAGGAGAAAGTTTACAAACAAAGAAGCCTACAGATTGATGCTGCAGGAGAATGAAGAAGTTAAGAAACAATTCCAGGATTTGATGGACAAAGGGTTGATTAGAGAAAGCTTGAGTCCATGCTTTGTGCCAACAGTGTTAAGTCCAAATAAGGATGGTGTATGGATAATGTGTATAGAATCGATGGATATAAACAAAATCACCATCAGGTATAGATTTCCTTTACCCATGATGGATGACTTGATGGATTGTTTGAGTGGAGCAAAGTTTTTTTCAAAAATTGATTTGAAAAGAGGATATCATTAGATTAGAATGAGGGAAGGTGATGAATGGAAGACAGCATTAAAGATGAATGAAGGGTTGTATGAATGGCTTGTCATGCCATTTGGATTGATGAATGCACCAAGTACTTTTATGATATTGATGAATGAAGTCTTGAAAGATTTCATTGGGAAGTTTGTAATTGTGTATCTTGATGATATACAGATCTTCAGTAAGACTGAGGAAGAACATTTGAGACACATAACTCTAGTGATGAGGAGGTTACAGCAAGAGAAGTTGCTTATAAATCTAAAGAAGTCATCTTTCATGAAGAAGGAACTCATTTATTTGGGGTTCTTGATCTCTTCGAACGAGTTGAAGATGGATCTTGAGAAGGTAAAAGCAATCAAAGAGTGGTCGTCATGAAGGAATATCTTTGAAGTCAGAAGCTTCCATGGATTAGCTCGTTTTTATAGGAAATTCATCAGAAATTTTAGTGGAATTTGTGCACCAATGATGGACATAGTCAAGAAGAGACATAAATATTTTCATTGGACAGAGGAAGTGGAGAAAAGTTTCAAGTTGTTAAAGGAGAAGATAACTAGACAACTTGTTCTGGTTCTGCCAGATTTTAGTAAGACCCTTCAAGTGAGATGTGACGCAAGTGGATTTGTGATTGGAGCAGTCTTAAGTCAAGACAATAGACCAATTCCATACTTTAGTGAGAAGCTGAATGATGCCAAGAGGGATTATTCCACGTATGATAAAGAGTTTTATTCAGTCATACAAGCGCTGAAGAAATGGAGGCACTACCTGGTTCTGAAAGAGTTTGTTTTGTATAGCGACAACTAGGCCTTACAGTTTATAACCAGACAGGAGAAATTGAACCAGAAACATGCAAAATGGGTTGAATTTATGCAGAACTTTACTTTTGTTATAAAACACATTTCTGGAAATGCTAACAAGGTTGTTGATGCATTGAGCAAGAAATGTTTGAGTCTGCAGGAGTTTCGTGTGAAGACCTTAGGTTTTGATAACCTTAAGGACATGTACATAGATGATTTTGATTTCAAGGATGCTTATGAAGAATGTGAGAATCATGTTCTAAGAGACAGAATCCAATGGATTGAATACTTTATCCAGGATGGATTGTTATTCAAAGGAAATCAGTTGTGTATCCTGAAGAGTTCTATGAGAGAAAAGCTCTTGAAGGAAAAGCATAGTGGAGGATTGGTTGGACACTTTGGCCATGATAAAATATTTATGCAACTGAACAGTTTGTATTATTGGCTAGGGATGAGGACAGATGTCAAGAAGTTTGTGAAAAAATGTAGAATTTGCCAGCATGCAAAGGGGAAAAGACAGAATACAAGGTTGTATCAATCATTTACAATACCAGAGAGGTCGTGGGACATGGTAAGCATGGATTTTGTGTTAGGACTGCCAAGGACATAGAGGGGTTGTGATTCCATATTCATGGTAGTCGATAGATTTTCCAAAATGGCACATTTTATTCCATTCTAGAAAACTAGTGACGCAACACACATTGCAAATCTATTTTTCAAAGAAGTTGTTCGACTTCATGGTTTACCCAAGAGTATTGTTTCAAATAGAGATACCAAATTTGTTGGTCATTTATGGAGGACGCTATGGAAGAATCTGGGAACGAATTTATCGTTTAGCTCAACATATCACCCTTAGACGGATGGACAGACTGAGGTAGTAAATCGAAGTTTGGGAGACTTATTGAGGAGTTTAGTCATTGAACATCATAGTCAGTGGGATCAGATTCTACCGCAAGAGGAATTTTCATATAATGACTCACCTAAACGAAGTACAGGACAGAGCCCATTTCAGATAATGTATGGAATGTATCCAAGAGGCGTATTTGAGTTGAGAGACTTAGAGCAGAATGAGTTCAGGAGTGTTGGAGCGGAAGATTTTGCAGCAAAGATGCAAGAGCTCCACAGTAAGATCAAAGAGCGGTTGCAGAGTTCCAACCAGGAATACAAGTGTAGATCAGATCAGCACCGAAGAGAGATTCAGTTTGAAGTGGGAGATTTTGTCTTAGTGCATATAAGAAAGGAAAGGTTCCCAAGGGGAACATATAATAAGTTGAATATGAAAAATATAGGGTTGTGTAAGATTCTGAGAAAATTTGAGGCAAATGCTTATGAGATAGAATTGCCAAATGATGTGGGCATATCACCCATATTCAACGAAGAAGATCTGTATCCTTACAAAGAAGATGAAGAAGATGGGGAGGAGAATCAACAGGAAGTTCATTGGGTCAAACAGATGCCCGTAGCTGAAAAATTTGCAGATAGGAAAGATCATTGATCAGAGAGCTAGTATGAATACCTGGAGAAAGACATATTTTGAATATTTGATAAAGTGGAAGGGACACCTGATTGATGATGCCAGTTGGGAAAGAAAAGCAGATATCCAGAAACATGGACAGAAGGTGCGGGAGTTCATGGATAGGATCCCATGAATTTTTCAGCCAGAGGAGTATGATGCAGGAGCATTGCAAGCAAACAAAGCGGAGGACAGCTAGATACACACCAACGCACATTTTGAAGATATTTTGAATTTCAAATTGATGGCACATTAATATAATATATGGAGAGACATAAGTGCTCTTAAATTTTTGGGGGATTGTAACGTAGATCTTGAGAATTGCTCTCATATGTCGGTTGTAGAAAATTAATGTAATGAATGTAAAGTAGATGTAGGCTTTAATTCGATTAGATAGCTTAGATATGTAGGAGGGGAAACTCGAGAAAGATCCCTCATATGTATTGTATTGTATTGTATCATTATTATCGAATGGTAAGAATAGAGTTGTAGAGCAAGAGAATAAGAGAGCAGAGAAGAACAAAGACTGTAGAAGTTGTATAAGCAGATAGTTGTTGCTATAGATACCATGTACATAAGCACTTGAGTTAATATAAGAATTCTTTGAATCAATATCATGGTGTTCTTATGAATAATGTTTGCATCTATTGAATGGTATGTTTACAGTTTTCTTATATGCTTTGTTATTCATTTGTTTCAATGCTTTGGGTGTATGATTTCATGTTGAATGTATGAAGTCTATGAGAGGGAGAGTATGAGTTTCAATTGTTTCTCATCCTGAGAGTTCCTGCAAGGAATGCACTGAAGGTCTGCAAGGAGTGCGTTGAAGAAAGTCTAAGTTTTACCTCAGAGAAGCTCAGGAGGGATATCGTTGTCCTCGTACCAACAGAAGTGCATTTATAGCACAGAGTTGTGAAAGGTGCGTGCAGGCAGGTTGAAGTCTTAGATTTTTCCAACCTAGTGAGTGGTTGAAAGATTTATGTCACAAGGAGTGCACAGAATTAGAGAGTTCAAATAATCAGAGATTATCGTGAAGCTGCAAGAAGCATGTGCAAGAATCCCTTAAAATATTTGAGTTTGCAACAGATTCAATCTTAGGAGGGATAGAGACTTGGAAAGTTCAAAGGAAGGACGAGGGTCAAAGTTACCTCGTGGAGACCAAGCTCGGGAGGAAGAATGCCAAATTGTTTGGCCAGGAGTCTTTGAGAAATTGAACGGACGGTCGAGTTTCTCATAGGGAGAAGCATCGATTTTCTATGGACCGTTGGATCCAGTGGATCAGAGAGGAGGTTAAGGCTAAGTGTCTTTCAACACTCGCAAGCTCGAGAGGATTAGCAGCCATCAGATCTGAATCAACGAGAGTCGTTGGTTTGGCACTTTGAATTTCGACATTTCGGAAGTCGGAAGTGTGGAGGAAGTCATTTTCCAAAGACCCCGATACACGAAGTCCCAACATGATCTGGGCCGTCAGATCTCAGGAGGTTTAGGACCGTTGATCTATAGGGAGGAATTCATAATTTCAGACTTCAGGATAAGGAGAAGAGTTACATCATGAACTCGTAAGTCGTGAAATCCCAACGCGCTCGGAGGAAAAGCCCCAGGACTTGGTTGGAGGTCATATGATGGATGCATAAGGGAGGATCTAGTGGACCGATAGCCCATTTCGATGTTTTAGGAATCGAAGGAGTCGGGGGAACTCACAATAGAAATTGCAAACTCATGAAATCCGAAACACCTTTTTGGGTTAAGTCGGTGGTCACGCCGAGTGGTCACATGGAGTGGAGGTTCGTGCCTAATGCTTTTTCGTGCAAGCGTAACTTCTAAGAAGGACCTGTGGTATTACTTGTATTGAAGGTTCCAGTGGGAACTAAGGAGTCATTTCATCTCAAGGAAATAGAAAGATCCAAAGACCAGGAGTTCACGCAGACCCTGTTGAGGTAGGGGTGATGCGTCAATCATACTTGGCATGATACATGTGACTTGTGGACCCTCTAAGGGCATACTTGTTTTTCTTTGTAGAACTTTTCTCGGTGAAATATATCCATGGAGGAATTGTGTCATTTTGACCCTCATGGGGGGTTGAAGACCACTAAGATGGATGTCATACCACACTGGATGGGCAGAGGACCCCAAAGCTCTTGTGCACATGAGATTATGAACGTTTCGTTTGGAGGCACTTTGAAAACACATAAATATGACATTGTATCCCATTGCACATGGACATTGGCCTTGGGAGGCCTAGGATGCCACCTTCTAAGCCTTTGATGTCATGTGGAGGCTATGATTTTCGTGGGCTTGATGGTACTGGACATGATGTGATGTGGTTTGAAGGAAGGAGAGGGAAAAAATGACACTCTAGCACATGTTACACATGGCCTTTGGAGGCTCAAATTTCACTTATAGGCTCAATGTCACCCTTCTAGGGCATGAAGTCACACTTTTGAGGGTTTTACTTTATGAAAAATTGTTTTTGTAGGTTGTAAAGGAAAATAAAGGGGGTCGGCCATCTTTTAATTTGTTGTTCACTTTTTTTATGTGGACAAATTATTTTTTATGGCCTCATATAAATAGATTCCATATCATTTAATTTTAGACATATACTCACTTGAGAATTACATAAATCTTGGCTGAAATTTTTTCCCTCCTTGGGCAATTCGCTATCTCTCGTCTCTTGTGCAAAATGGATGGAAAGTTTGTCTATTAGTGGAAAAAAAGATTAGAAACTTCTCTTGGATGTTTGTTCTTGGAAATTTGGTGGAATATATTTGATAAGTAAAGGTTTTGCATTAATGGAATTCATCTCTCTCCTTATCTACTTGTTGATGTGCCTTTTGTGCTCTCTTTCATTTGCATTCCTTGACCAGTTATAACTGCCACTTCTTGATTTGGTTTGGTTATTTTAGTTAAGGATTTATTTAACCAATTCTCAATATAATCTCTCATTGGTGCAACAGTTATTTATTTCCTTCCTTTTATGTCAAATAACGAACTTTAAATATCTCTTAAGTCCATTGAAAGTTGGTGTAGTGTATCGCCAATATCTTCATTTTTGTTTACATAACTAACAAACCAACTTTCCACTTCTAATTATGAATACTCGATAAAGTTTTTAAATTGCTTAGTTGATGTAGTATTCAATAAGTCCAACTTTTCTTTGAATTTATCTTTTGACATAAGTATTAAATCCCCTTATGGCATCAAAATTTGCTAACATTTATTTTAAACTCTTTATTCTTTTTATCCAACATGCTTTGAGTTGATTCATTCTTATTGGGGAAGGAAAGTCCTCCTCTTTTCTCTACATCTCACTAACACTTGATACTTTTGCAACAAAGGTGGAAACAACCCCTTTGTATAATTCCTCATCATTTTCAAGATCATCCTGAATGTATTTTCTGAAATTTTTCATTCTTGATCCCAAGGAAACAAAATTATTTGCCAATTCCCATGTCTCGAGAATAAGAGACATTATTTTCTTGATTTTTTCTCCAAAATACCTTCTAACAACAATGAGTAAACTTGATGTTCCTCTTAGTCTGGAGTTGGATTCTGGTGTTCCATCAAGACTCTTCCAAGGCTACATTGTAGAGATTGGACTGGAAAATATAGGTGGGGGCATTAAGGTGCTCTCTAGTTCTTTAATTCTATCTTTTAGAGTGGCATTTTCATTCTCCATTTCTCCAACTAATCTTTAGAGATTCTCCTGCAGCTTCATGTATCTGTAGAATTCTGGAAGGTATAACTCCATTGAAATTGAGTTCTGAGCTCAATTTTCCTTGAACCTTTTTATTTTTTGAATGAATTTTTTCAATAACTAGTTTCTTTGAACTTTTTTCAAACATGGCATTGTCAAGAGTCAGGGATTCTTCTTCAAATAGAACTGGTTGTTGGGTGGAAAAAAAATTTGCAACTTCTCTTCTCTCCTGAATCCTATGTTCTTCATCTGGGAATTCATTATCTTCAATATTCACATCAAGATCCATATCCTCAAGAACAATCACTTCTTTATGTACACCTTCACTTACTCCCTCCTTATTCATTGGTATTTTCCTTTTGCTTGTCATTGGGAGTTTGTGGGGTCTTTCCAGATTTCCATTAGGAGGGTTTTATTCACCTCCATCATCGGAATTATATATTAAATATTTCCTTTTTCTCTTGAAATGTAGACTAAGATTTTTGTTTGGGTAGGCCATTTTTTTTAGAAGTATTAGGAGATCGTAAACTTTTCTCATTCACAACTCTTCCTCGTTATTTATGTTGATCTGTGGTACTAACAATTGTTTCAATATCCGCTTGTTTTTTATCAATAGACAATGCTTGGGTATTTTGTCTATCACCTTCTTCTTCTCTGAATAGCAATGTACAGGAAAATGAGACATTGTATGTAGATTTTAACCTTGTACAATATTTTACTACAAACAGATTTTCAATAAAAGAACAGAAAAGATACAATGGAAAATACATACATTACATGGAGATTTTTCCCCTGGAAACCTAAACTAGGAAAACCAACATATATTATATTCATTCATTACGATACATTGTTTACAATACAATATACATATAGGAGCCAACGGCATCCAAAACCCTAACCCAATGACATGGATTAGTAAACAACCCTAATTCCTTAACTGGAAATAGAAAACCATCGACAAAAACCATGTGCCAAAAATTGCCCAAGAATGGACATGAAAATTGAGGCAACATGAAAAACGAGGCAAAAAATGCATTGTGCAAAGAATATAACACATACCCAACATTCTCCCACTTGTTGTTTTTTTTGCATACAAGGGGTTATAGGGTTACATAGTCAACAATCCAAGGCAGTCATGCCCATGGATTCTCTACACAAGGAGAACATCTCAGTGCTCACATATTTTGTTAATGAATCTGCAACATTCTTCAAAGTGTCCACCTTCATCAACAACACTTTCTTTTCTTTTCTTCTTTTCTTCTTTTCTTCATCAACATCACTTTATTTTTTTTCTTGGAATGATAAGTCAGGTTCTTCGCTAGATAATTTTCACTCTGACTGTCACAATCTATCCTTACATCTTGTTGTACCAACCCAATACCTGAACACAATATTTGTAACCATATTTCTTCCTTACTTGCATGAGTGGTTGCCATGTATTCATCTTATGTAGTTGAAAGTGCCACTATAGCCTGTCTTTTTTTCATCCATCTGATTGCTTCTCCAAACAGGTTAAAAACATACCCTCTTGTAGATATCATATGATCCAGATCTCCAACCCAGTCTCCATCCACAAATCCATGTATGTCCAACACTTTGTCCAATCCTGGTCTTCCTTGGTAGCACAATCCATGGGTAGCAGTGCCACACAAATACTTGAAAACCATTTTTATTATTGTCCAATGCTCCTTCTCTGGTTTTGACATATACCTACTCAAAACGCCCACTACATGTGCGATGTCTGGTCTAGTACAGACCATTCCATACATCAAACTACCAACTGCACTCTCATATGGAATACGAGACATGTCCTCCTCCTCTTCATGTGTCTTGGGAAACTGATCCGCAGATAACTTTGCACCAACAGGAATAGGGACCTTGACCAGTTTACATCCCTGCATATTAAACCTCTGTAATATTGTCTCAACATATTTTCTCTAATTTAACCAGAGTTTCCTCTTTTTTCAATATCTTTTAATTTCCATGCCCAAAATGAAATTTGCAGCACCGAGATCCTTCATGTCAAATTTAGAGGATAACTGAGTTTTTACATCCTAGATAATCTTTTTTTTATTTCCTATCAGCAACATGTCATCCACATGCAAGACCAAATAAATCAAACGATCACTAATTAATTTAAAATACACATAGTGATCCTCTTTGCTTCTTGTTAAGCCAAGTCCCAGCACATAAGTATCAAATTTTTCATACCACATCCTTGGTGATTGTTTTAAACCATACAAGAACTTTTTCAACTTACATATCGGCCCCTTCTTTCCCTTCACAGCAAAGCCTTATGGTTGCTTCATATAGATTTATTCTTCCAGATCCCCATGTAGGAATGTTTTCTTCACATCCATCTGTTCTACTTCAAAATCAAATGCAACAGCAACAGATAACATAAATCTTATAGAGGTTAGCTTGGCAACGAGAGAAAAAGTCTCACCAAAATCAATTCCCTCAACCTGGGAAAAACCCTTTGCTACTAACCAAAATGTGTATTTCTCCACTTTTCCTTCTGCATTCAGCTTCTTTTTAAATACCCATTTTCTACCAATGGGATTTATTCCAGTCGGCAAATCCACTAGATCCCAAACCTCATTCTTATCTAAGGCTACCATTTCTTCATCCATGGGATTTTTCCAGAGTTTTCCATCCTCTGAATCCAAACTGCCTCCCTGGAAGTTCTAGGATCATCATGAGTAATAGACAAAAAAAAATTCGAATGAAAATCAGATGAAGTATACATTTCTAGTATCCTTCTTTCTTGAATCGATCTCCTCAATACTGGAGTATGAGGATATTCTTCTTCTGATTCTTGTTCTTTTGTAGAGTCTGATTCATCATCCTTTAAATCAAACTCTATTTTCTCTGGTTCTTCCTTACTTGGTAGGACTTCATGTTTAACAACATCCTTCATTTCTCTAAATACCACATCTCGACT
>SNQJ01S0056288.1:50119-64652 GCA_010110895.2 Picea sitchensis | reverse complement strand
ACCTCCATTGTGACCTTTGAAAAGATTAGAATGTTCCGAAAGAAAGAAAAGAAGTGAACATAACCCTAGAAGAGATGTTGACTGAGAGAGATAATTAATATGAATTAATTAGTACCCAGAATGAGAAGTCGGCCCAGGCAGTCTGCTAGGATTACTATAAATACAGGGCGCCAATCTTTCATTTGACACACTTTTGAAAACTACAAAAAGGAACTTGTGCGCACTGGAGTCTGGCAGTCTTGTGCGCAAGTTTCGGAGAAGGTGTTGCTGCAAGTTCTGAGGCCTATTGCTTCTATTTTTTGGGTTGGAATATCTGATCAGCTTTGGTTAATTCTTTGCTTGGTGCATTATCCTTGCTTGGCTATTGGATTGCTACCAGGATTGTTCTCTCTGTCAACGTCAAGGTGCTAGGAGGGTGGCTTTGACCTATGGTTGGGTGACAATAGTGATATTGTCGATGGTAAAACGAGCACATTCTAATAGGTTATGGGCCCACACCTCCTTCATTCAGTCTAACCACTGGAAGGAAGCATAACCATTAGAATATTGAGCTCGCTGAAGGACTGCCGTTAGGGTTACTAGCAGGAGCAGTTACATAAACCCTAAAACCCTGATCCAACACCTTGTGATGGAACATCTCATTCAAAGAGAAGATATTCAAGTGCGCCTTAGTCCAACGCATATCTTGGAAATTTCAAAAGGCCAGAAAGTCAAAGTTGAAGTTTTGTATCAAGGCATGACCAGTCACCAGTCAACCGAAGACATGAGTGAAAAGACTAGTTACCTACACTACTCAACACTCACAGGAACGATTGAAGATGACATGTGGAATATTGATAGCAGGGATTCTAGGCACATGACGGAAGATCAAGCCAGAATATAAAGTCTAAATGAGAAGAAGACATCGTACAAGGTAGAGCTTGGAGACAAAATCACTTACCCAGTCGAAGGATTTGGACAAGCATCCGTCAAGTTGAAAACAAGTAACAATGTTCATTTGAGAAATGTCTTATATGTACCTGGTTTAGAAAAGAATCTTGTATCCATATCTTTCCTAGAAGAAAAAGGAAACAAAATAGATTTTGTAGATGGAAAAGTGTTATCTTGGCATAAAGACTCCAGCATAGAGAATGCTAGGATTAGTGGATCCCATGAAGGAAATCTATATAGACTACTAGAACAAAATGAAGAATCTCTTGTACATGATGAAATCAATCCCAATGAACTTTGGAACAAAAGGTACGCTCATAGTAACTATCAAGCATTACCTTTTCTCAAAAATATGTTCGAAGGAATACCAGAATTGCAGTCTACACATGAAGGAATTTGCAAAGGATGTGCTCTTGGAAAGAATATCAAGAAACCATTCCCAAGTAGCAACAATAGATCTAAGGAGATTCTAGATCCAATACACTTAGATGTTTGCGGTCCGATGCTAGTCAAATCTCCAGGAGGTTCTCTTTACTACGTAATCTTCATAGATGATTACTCAATAAAGACTTGGTTATATATTCTAAAGACAAAGGATGAAGTATTCAACAAATTTCAAGAATTCAAAGCAGAGATAGAGAACCTCACGAACAAGAAGATCAATACCTTAAGAACAGATAATGGAGGAGAATACACATCAAAGGAATTCATTGCATTCTGCAAATCGGTAGGGATTAGGAGGGAGTTGACTGTTCCTCATAATCCTCAACAAAATGGTGTAGCAGAAAGAAATAACATATCTATTGAAGAAACCGTAAAAGCACTACTAAACGATCAAGGTTTATCCATGTTCTTATGGTGAGAAGAAGCCATGACAACAATATATGTTCAGAACAGAAGTCCTCACCGCATATTGAAGGACATGACTCCAGAAGAATCCTTCTCAGGTAAGAAACCTAATGTGGAAAACCTAAGAATCTTTGGATGTCCTGTTTACTCTCACATTCCCAAGGACAAAAGGAATAAATTAGAACCCTCGGGAAAGAAGGGCATATTTGTGGGATATAGAAAATCATTCAAGGCTTATAGAATATATATTCCGAAACAACATAAGATTGAAGTCAACAGAGACGTGACCTTCAATGAAAAGATGGATTTCAAGAAATCCATAGAAGAAACTATAGAAGAAGAAGAGCATGAAGGGCCTATTGAAGAAAGCACAGAAAACCAGAATGACGAAAATGAACAACCTGATCATCCTATGAAACCATGTGAGACCATTGATTCAGACACTGTACCTAAGACCAAGAAACGACTAGCTTGGCTTGAAGCCACCTTACAAGAAGCAGAAAGAGTCAAGGTCCCAGATGAGACATTCAGAAAAGTAAGAATCCTAAAATATTCTCAAGCTATGTAGCATGTATGACAAATATTCTAGATGAAGAACCTACCACGTTTGAAGAAGAAGTTCAAAAGAAACAATGGAAAGAAGCTATGACGAAAGAACACCAATCCATCATGAAAAATGATGTATGGGAAATTGTGCCTAGACGTAAAGAAAAATCAGTGGTAACTTGAAAATGGGTATATAAGATCAAACATGTAGCAGATGGAAGCATGGATAAATATAAAGCAAGGTTCGTAGATATAGGGTTCTCCCAGAAGGAGGGAGACGACTATGATGAAATATTTGCTCTGGTTGCTAGATATACTTCCATTAGAGCTATCATATCTCTTGCCGCTTCCATGGGATGGAGTTTACATCAGATGGATATAAAAACAACTTTCCTCAATGGAGCAATCGAAGAAGAAGTATATATTGAACAACCTCAAGGGTTTGAGGTACATTCCAGAGACACTCATTTTTGCAGACTAAATAAATATTTATATGGACTCAAGCAAGCTCCAAGAGCTTGGTATGCCAGAATAGATAACTATCTAACGAGACTTGGTTTCTCCAAAGGTCATGCAGATCCAAAAATTTACTACAAAGTCGTGAACAATGTGCCTATGATTCTACTACAATATGTTGATGACCTATTTCTAACAGGTGAAGAATCTCTCATCATCTAGTGCAAAAGGGAACTAGCTTTTGAGTTTTATATGAAAGATCTTGGTCTCATGCGTTATTACTTGGGACTAGAAGTATGGCAGAAGCATGGTGAATTATTCCTTGGACAAGGAAAGTATGAAATAAAGATTCTTCAGAAGTTTGGAATGATGGATTGCAAATCCATGGACAGTCCTATGACTATAGATATAAGAAAAGTAAGAGATTCAGATTCTGATCCAGTAAATCCATCACTATATCGAAAATTGATTGGGTCATTGATGCATTTGGTAAATACTCGACTAGACATTTGCTTTGCTGTGAACACACTAAGCTAGTTCCAGGTGGAACCTAGACATGAGCATTGGATAACTGCAAAGCATGTTCTAAGATATATTTGTGGAACACTAAACTATGGTTTAAGATATACCACATCCAGTGATATACAACTTCATGTATTTATAGATTCAGATTGGGCAGGAAGTGTAGAAGACATAAATATTACTTCAGGGATGTGTTTCATCTTGGGATCCGCTATGATATCTTGGGGAAGTAGGAAACATAATTATGTCGTACTCAGCACAATAGAAGCATAATATATCGCAACATGTGAGGCATGCATAGAGGCAATATGGATGAGAAAGATAATATCCAATTTATTTGATCAGGTTCCAGATTCAACCATAATACACTGTGACAATCAGAGTTGTATAAGGCTATCAGAACACCCAGTGTTTCATGAACGGTTGAAACATGTTGAGATCAAATACTACTTTATTCGAGATAAATTCTAGGAAGGAGAAGTAAAGCTCCAGTATATCCCCACAGATGAGTATACAACAAATATCTTGGCAAAGCCTCTGTCCAGAATAAAGTTTGCATACTTTTGAGACAAATTGGGGATCGTCGAAACAACTCCCTTAGTTGAAAGGGAAGAAATGACTCTCCAGGTTGGGAGGGAGCACTGACATTTTATTTAATTTAGGAAAATCATTTTCAAGTTTTAAAAATGGTCCAGCTTGGGCAGTTCCTTTCCAGATTCGGAAAGTGGTTTGAGATTTCTGACGGACAAGCATTTTCCAGTTTGGGAAATGGTCCAAATCGAACAGTCATTTTCGTAATGAAAATGGTTCGATCGATTGCTGATGTACCATAGACAATGATTTCCCATTGTGGTTAACATGGGGAATGGTCTAGGTCAGTCTCTCTTCTTGAGGGTTACTCAAGAAGACTGGCCCGTCTCGCTGGACAATGATTTCCCATTGTGGTTAACATGGGGAATGGTTCATTTTGGAGGTTGGTGAAGGATAGTAATTTCCTTAGGAAATGGTCCGGACAATCATTCCTTAGGGCAGATGCATTATCTCCAGGTTGCACTTTGTTTAGTGCCATAGAAATGGCCCAGGGTGGGGAATGGTCTAGGTTCAATAATCAGGGACAGACATTCCTTAAGGAAAACTCATTCTCTCCAGGTTGCACTTTGTTTAGTGTCGGAGGAATGGCCTAGGGTGGGGAATGGTCCAGGCTCAGAAATCAGGACAATTATTCTTCCTTTCTTGAGAAGAACAATCTAGTTATCCCATCATTGATTTTCTACTCTGAGGGAATATGCTCTTTCAGATCTCACAGATGTGAGTGAAAGAATGGCCCAAATGACTTAGTCTATATCATAACAATATTTTCTGTGCAGGTTGATATCAGATGATTGTTATGGAGACTGCATGTCTCCAAACAATACAAATATGCTACTATGGTGGATATGTTCCACTGTTTGTGACTATGTGTCACAGTTTGAGTATTTGTTTACTACCATGGATAAACACAGTTGTGTTCTATCAATTGATATTGTACCTATTGTCATGGAGATTATCCAATTGGATAATAATGACGATGCTCATGATGCTACCAGTTGAATGATCTGTTTGTGCTAAAGACCATTATCGGTTATACCTCCCTAACTAGGAGGGAGTGTTGATATTATGGTAGCTTCGGGAGGTATGAACCTCCATTGTCACCTTTGACAAGATTAGAATGTTCTGGAAGAAAGAAAAAAAGTGAACATAACACTAGAAGAGATGTCGGTTGAGAGAGATAATTAATATGAATTAATTAGTACCCAGAATGAGAAGTCAGCCCATGTAGTCTACCATGATTACTATAAATACAGGGCACCCATCTTTCATTTGAAACACTTCTCAGAACTGCAAAAAGGCACTTGTGTGCACTGCAGTCTAGCAGTCTTGTGCGCAAGTTCTGGAGAAGGTGCTGTCACCAGTTCTGAAGCCTATTGCTTCTATCTTTTGGGTTGGAATCTATGATCATCTTTGGTTACTTCTTTGCTTGATGCATTAGCCTTGCTTGGCTATTGGATTGCTACCAGGATTCTTCTCTCTGTCAAGGTCAAGGTGCTCGGAGGGTGGCTTCGGCCTATGGTTGGGTGACAATAGTGATATTGTCGATGGTAAAAAAAGCACATTCTAACATGAAGAACATATTAATTTGTATTAAATTCAAGCTAAATAGGGAAGTTTAGGTGCAAGTTTATAACATAAGTGATTTGGACTCATAGTCACAAAAGAACTAATGGTAGACAACCTTGATCGTTGATTAGCTGTGTTTGTAGATTGCTTCATATTTCGTTATAATTATATTTAGATAAGTTTCACTCTAATGAATGAATTAAAGGTGTTGTCTCGATAATTAGTCAGGTGTTCCGTAATAACTGGTTAGTTATAGATTTATTTCTTACAATGTTTTCTGTTGTTTATCTTTTAATTGCCACTCATTATAGTACCCATGGAACGACTTTTTAGTTAGTACCTTTCTTTTGCTAGACCTATATAAATGATAATAGATATTGGAATCATGACCTTATTCGATGTATTGTTGTTTAAAAGTTGATCATGGGGTTTTAAATTATAATAATCCTCAATTATTGGTATGTATTAAATGATGATGATAATTAATGTACACGAGTAGTAATGTGTAGATTGAGAAAATTTTTGGTGTAACAAGATTAATACAGATTCCTGCTAATGTTTAATAAAGTTGACTAGCAGACTTAAGAAAATTAACCCTTGATTATTAGTTTTTAATGTACATACTTCTTCCGTGTTGTCTAGTGTTGGAAATGCGATGTTACAAAATTAAGGATGATAGGGTATATTCATGGATTTAATTTTAAATGATTAATGGACTTAGATATTGAGAATTAATTGTATAGTGAAGATGAAGTGGGATAATTATTGTTGGATTGTGAATTTTGATAGTAGGTCATAGGCTTAAATTATTTTCAAAATGGTTGGCCAACTCTTGTTATAAGTGTTCAATTGAATTGACTGATATAATGATCAACTTGTGCATTGGTATGATCTTTTGAAACAAACTAATTTACATTATTTGCTTCACTATAATATGTTGTGATTTTGAATTTCAGAATAGGATAGGGGTTATGGGAATTAAATACCTTCATGTTCCTCAGAACAATCGCCAATCCTAAGACATTAGATGGTCAAATTCAATCGAATGAATCCTGGACTTGAGAGTTGATTATGTGTCTTGAAGGTCCTAACCTTGCATGATAGGTTGGGTGGGTAGACATCTTTTGTTATCTTTTTGTGATATGGTTGATCCTTTCATAACAATGGTGTTCTATCTGAATCTTTCCGTGTAGTGATATAGATGAGAATAGAATGTGTAATATTGATGTATGTTATTTCACATAACATTGCCACCGATGTTTCAAAAAAAAATTACTACTACTATACTCACTTACATTTATGTCTTAACATAGGGGTTGTTACAAAGGGCTATAAACATAGGGTAACAATCTCGACTATCTTGCCTTAGCTTGGCAAGATTAAAAAATGTTGGTATTAGGATAGCCATTACTTTTCATCAACATTTATTTGGCGACCATAATGGGGAAGGACCATTCAATGATTTTTCTCTAGCTTTGATTTAAATTCTTATATTTCTTTTTGCAACAATTATTTTTCTCACCTTGCCTCATCATCAATAAGCCATATTTTGATTTGATCACCAATTTGTCCATGGTTGGGTGTCATCTTTTCGAGGGTTACCCATGGGAGTTTTCTCACGATCATGTCAACAAGTTCATTCAATTTTGTCAATATGTTGGGGTTCAATATGTTTATACTGCTTTTGACATTTTTCCTCTTACTCTTTGTGGCCAAGCAAGATATTGGTATAGGTGTTGGATGATGTTGTCATTGATGCCAAAGGTTTGATTGATTGATGTCAAGTGATAGATTAATGTCATTGATTGATGCCAAAGGATTGATTGATTGATGATTGATGTCAAATGTAATATGTATTGTCCTTGATGAGAATGGATAGATGTCAAGTGGAATCATAGTCAATGAGTTGTCATTGATACATGATGCATAGATGAAGATGGGTCGATTTGGTTTCATTGGTATATGATGCATTGTTGGATTGATGTAAAGATGAATAATTATTGTCNTCCAAAGTGGTCCCCTTATGGTGAAATCCCTCATGGGAAGATGCTTTATGGTTGAGTTATCCTAGAAGTATGGTTGGAGAAACCATGCTTAAATATGGAATAATGAAATGAAGATCAATGAATTTGTCAGTGGAACTATCCTACTTGGATAGTGCTTGTCATACCATTTCCGATGGTATGTGGAATGTCACATAACTCCTCATGGTTTGAGAGTTATGGCCATATGAAGTTGGATGAACCTCTTATGTAGGCTTGAATCCCCAAAAGGTCAAAGAAGTCAAAGAAATTGCAAAGAGATTATTATTTAAATAATAAAGTGAAGTGAAAAAATCAAGAAGATTATTTAAATAATAAATTTAGGTGACAAAGTCAATAAGGAATATTTAAATGATAAAGTAATGGAGAACTTTCTAATTATGGAAAGTAGTTAACCCTAAAAATGAGGAAAATGGGTCAAGTGACCTAGAAATGGGTTAAGTGACCTAGAAGTAGGTTAAGTGACCTAGAATATAATTCTAAGGAAGCTACTTGGAAAGTATAAATAAGAGGCAAGGGTATCTTGTGAATGTGAATCTCTTGAGCATGTATTGAAAATATATTATGAGAGAGAGTGATGATATGGAGGATCTCATGGACACATCAAAGTTTCGGTAAGTCTGAGATCATGATGAAAAAGTCTCGGAAGTTCAAAAACTCTAGTTTCTGAGGTATACACGGGTTGCAGTGAGCTAGGGCGCATACATACGCGAGCTAAATGAGGACATGGGACGTACAATGGATGAAGTCATGAAGACTTGTGTGTGAGCTAGTGCCAGGTTCTTGAAGACTGAAGCAGGTTCCAGATATGCATTCTATGGGCTCAGATATGCCATAGAAATTCTGGTATGGTTACATAGTTGTCCTGATGGATACTCTTGCTTGTTGTGTAGTGAATGCTTAAGGCATTATTGGTATGGCTGTTGTGATGTGGTTTTTGTTGGTTGATGGAGTGAGAAACACTCCTATGATTCAGTACATATATGATTGATATATTATGTTGATTGCTTATACATGATTGAGTAGCATTCATATTGTATGGTTGTGGAGCATGAGTAAGTTATTGGAGAGCTTGGATGTGTTGTGATTGGTTATGGGTCATATTGGACAGTGAAAGACATAAGAGAATGTGATTGAATGTTGCAGAGGATCTGAGTTCATCTTGAAGAGAAAAACTTAAGTAACTCAGAAGTGATACGCAACCTATAGTACAAACTGGCCACATACGTACACGAGCTGTACTACTGGTAGGGCACATACATACGTGTGTTGCACTACCGACAGGTCGCATACCTATTGACAGATTGATATCTGTTGAGGATTGTTGCCTCATCTCAGTTGGTGCTGAGGGTGTGAGCCAAGTCTTGCATTATAGAGTCTGTGCTCTTGTAGAGTTGTACTCTATTCAGTTGTTGCTGATAACCCAAGGATTGTAGTTCGTAATAAAAAGAAAATTGTACATACATCTTGTGTTCTTTGTGTTCCTTGTGGTGATTAATTATTGATGATATATGTTGCTGATGCATGTTCACACTTAATTGGTTATAAATGACATCAATAAGTAATGAGTAAATGGTGATTTCTAACTAATGAGTTTTGTGTAAGAGGGAAGTTTTTGAAAACATCCTTACACTGTTCACCCCCCCCCCTCTCAGTGTAGTCGGTGTGTCCAACAATAGGTTCATAAATCCTAACCCTAATTTGGTGGGAAAGGCTATTATTACAAAGTTCATTTTCTATTTTCCTTCTCCACCTATTTCACAATACTTTGAATCCTTACCTAAGATTTTTGCTACCCCTCTTCAATGTGATTTTTGTAGTGGTCCTCATGCACAATCAACTTGTATATTTTTCTTAGAATCCAAGCAGGCTTACCATGCAAACCCTTACCTCTTCTTGAATGTTCAAGAAAATAATTTTTTTCTCACAATATCCTATCAAGAAATTTAGGGGTTTGTAATGAGTCTTTCTCTTATGAATATGCTCACGTTATCCCTAATCATGGAACTTTATTTGATGCCTTTCCTTTTGATTATATCTTTTCGAAATTCATTTTGAGAAATATCATGTTATATTTGATGAAACACTCTTAGAGGATGAATATTGCAAAGAAAACATTCTTGACTTACATGGCATTGACCCCCATATAATTCTTCGTCATGTTCATCTAGAAGAAAGTGAGAAAGAGGATTCAGGGGATGATGTAGCTTCATGTGATTTTTATTTCGACAACATGATAGAATATCATTTTATTGATTTGAGGTTTCTATGGTGGGAGTTGTTAATATAATCTCTCAGATAGTCCATAGTCGTCATTTTGGATGTCAATGTTTCACATCACTAGCTGGATCCATCGTCAGGACAAATAGTCAAGTAGTAGAAGAGGGAAACCATGCATATAAATAAGAGAAAAGCAAAGAAGACCTTTATAGGATTATAAACATAGACTAGGAAACCCTAGATCAACATTAAATTTCTATTGAAGTCAGAGTAAATCAATAATTAAATGTTAACCCTAAATTATAATGAGTGAAAAGTATTAATAGGTATTAATACTACTAGTATATAATGACAATATAATAAATACTACTAATATAATAAAAGTAATAATAAAGAGAATAAAGGTTAGCAATAATAAAGTCTTATGTAATAATTATTAATAGTAGGTTAACATAATAAATTAATAAATATAACTTTAAATATTAATAAATATTAATAATGTTCTTATTGTAATAATGATATACTAAGTATTACTAATATTGATGGGTAAGAATAATACTATAAGGGTGTATAGTATCATAGTACTAAAGTAATAATATCTTGTTATTATTATTTTTTTTTGTAAATAAAGGATCTATATATTATCAACATTATCAACAGTTCTTGTCATTACATTGTCTAAAGTCTACCACCTGTCTTTCCACAACAGGGAAACTAGGACACGTGACCTTCAAAAAAAAAATTGCAATTGTTTGAACAAAACTGTAACCATGACTGACTAAAAAAACTGGTTGCCATGACCGACTAACATACATCGTGAGGCAGGGAGTCAACCAATATTTACATAAGTGACAAAACTAGAAAGAGAACAAATACCTAGAGGAGCTAATCCATATGAGAAATCAGACTTCCATGAGTGTTGTACGCTGGGACGAACCTTTGTCCATAAGTCAGGCACCACTTGTTTGCTGGAGCTTCAGTCATGGCGTCGAACATGAGGTCCATTTGCTGGCCAAGAATTCACTGATTGTGTGTCTGGTCATCAAGATTCTACCACATTTAAAAAATGAGTTGGATATGTTCATCTGAGAGTCGAAGAGAGGAGGGATGAGGCAACTCCTCCTCTGAATCTACATCCATAGTCGTTGGTTGGTTCTTCGCTTGCCAGTTAGGAGGAATTTATTCCTCCATAATACATCCACCAGTTCCAAAACCATGAACCTATGTGTGGACTCTGAGAGGGGTGATTTCAGGATGGAGACTCAACGAAGGAGTATGCTCCTCAGGAGGGGGAATTTCCTCTTTGATAGGGAAACTTTTGAAGTCCATTGTAGGATTGGAGGGGGGTGGCAAGGGTTGCTGAGGCGGTTCCAACCAATTTTGACTTGGGTCAGGAGTGCTTGTGGTAATTAGAGCCAGTTGAGAGGGGTCGATCCTGTTGTGTCTGGATAGGGTGTTGTAATACATTGGTCCCCTTCTAGATTCCCCCCTATCTCTTGGCATGGAATAGGAGTTCTGGGTGGGACTGTGAAGGAAGACCAATGAAAGAGTAGTGGCAGGTGGCTAGAGGTGCGAGAGAAAGAATGAGCCAAGGAGAAAAAGAGTTTGCAAAAATGGTAGAATGGGAGAGCGCTCAAGGGTGATAGCCTTCATAATTCCTTGCGAATTTATAGGGATGGTCACCATGAAAGCAGAGGTGACAACTCTGCTAGACCTGGTACCTATCTTTGTATGCCCAACCTAGTTCGTGTAAGGGGCCATTAAACCTTGTTTGATATCCCAATGCATTACCACAACTCATGGCTTAGTGTAGGTCATTCAAAAGGAATGGGAGGGAGGCTAGCGAATGGGGTTAATAACACCCGTTGCTGCCAGTTTCCACCCATCGTCTGTTGAGGGCCACCTATCACCCCATCCGGGAAATAATATCTTGTTATTACTACTAGGTTAAATGTAACTTTAAATATTAATAATGTTCTTATTATAATAATAATATACTAAGTATTACTATTATTATACTAATATTAATGGGTAAGGATAATACTATAAGGATATATAGTATCATAACTAAAGTAATGATATTAATACTAGGTTAAAATACATTGTACTGAGATTAGGCTGTTTTAGAGTATACTAGTAGTAATAATAATATTAAAGTTTTATTTGTAGGGGTTAAAGATCCTAAAGTTAATAAAGTATATGCTAAATACTATAGAATTAATAAAGTACAAAATTATTAGGTTCAAGACTTTAGGGAGCATAATAGAATTCCTGCAACTAAAATCTAGACTTAAGGGAATTTAGACTTAAGGGGGAAGGCAAAGAATAAGGGAATCTAGACTTAAGGAGAGAAGGTAGGGAAGAAACAAACAAAGGAGAGGGAGCCCAAGAAGAACATAATCAACAAAAAGGACATCATAGAATATAATCATAGGCTTATTACTATAAGATAAGCAATGAACAAGGAACCTAAAATAAAGTCACAAACTAGAACCAGACCATAGGGAAAGTAAAGGAAGAGACCCAAGGAGGAAGACCATGAAGGAGGTAAATAACCAAGGAGGAGGAATAAGAAAGGAAAGACACAACTAAAGACTTAAAAACCTAAAAGATAGAGAAAAATAGAAGGAAGAAGGAAATAAAAAAAACAAAGAAATCCAAGTGAAAGGAGAAGGAGAATAAACCTATTTTTTACCTGTTCAATCTATTATTTATTAGTGGAAGTCAATTCTCACTGATCACTAGACCTCCATTCATGTTAATATTGTTAGGGTTTTTAATGATTTAGATAGCTTCTCTAATTCTGCGCTTGAAGTAGTGATATTTTTTGGCCAAGATTTTGGTATCTTCCAAGAGAACATGATGCTTGGTTGCATTGGAATGCTTAGTTAAGGATTAGGTACATGTGTCCATTATTGATATCATCTCCATGCTCTTTGATCCTTACCTTAAAATATCATCCTATTTCCCTGATGTAACACTTACAACAAGAGCACATCACCTTATATACTCCTTTATATTGTCGGTGGTATGAGACATCCTTAACTAATCTCATCTTCTATCTTATGGTTTCCAATGGTTTGAAGGTGGTTATAATTTCTTTATTTCTCAAGACTTTATAAATATTATCGGTGACTCCTTTGATGTTGGGGATATATGATGTTTTTCTAGGGTTGTTTCAGGAACGTGGCTCACCTCCTGTCCTTTCTAAGGCCCTTTTTGACATCTGAAACATTGACATCCAAAAATAAGATCTTTTTGTTAATACATGTCAACCCAAAAATATTGTTTAGCCAAACGAATATGCCAATAAAGAGATCCAAGTTGAAAATCTATGCCTTGATAATGAACATAATCTGCAAACTCCAGCTCTTGATTTTGAAGATGATTTGATTGCTGGCGCTAAATTTGATTAGACCAGGGTCCTTCTTAGGTTACCAACAAAAGGAACCATGTAGTCTAGAGCACTGGCATTTTCATCTCCTCCGAAGAGAAGAAGTCTCACCCGAAGTGTTGCTGAGACAGATAGATAGGGAAGGGTAGGGAGAAGACCAAAAATGATCCATAGAGCAATCATAACTCATTCATGTTCTTGCGAAAGAGACATTAACATATATGAACTACATAAATGCAGGAATCCAACCTACTTATGTTACGAGGGAGCATTCAAACATCAAACCTTCGAATTGAAATCATAAACCATAAAGGAAATACTGTAATGCATAAGTAAGCACACAAAGCCACAACATATTTTAAACTTCGGTCTTGCTTCATATTATCTTTGGGAACTTTCTCTGATTACAGACTCAAAATTATAGAGTAAGTCTCAGTACAGACTCTTGGTTCTTAAACCCTTGTCACAAAGCTCTAATCCTCCATTCGATAGTTCTAATCTATTACAGACTCAGGCGTGCCTTTTGTTGACTGAGAACAATTATCAACAACTAATCTCAAAATTTGGGTGACTCTGACCAACCTGACTCAACTCAACCCAACTGACTAACTCAAGAAATAATGAACCAAATACAGAGCAATGAGCCAAGGGGCAAACGAACAACAACGATGACAACAACCAACAACAACAGTAACAACAACAACAACAACAACAACAACAACAACAACAACAACAACAACAACAACAACCCTTTTACAATTGCGTTCGGTCCTATATATAGCTAGGTTGTGTCTTCCTTCTCAGTTTGCATGCGTTCTTGTTCTGTTGCAACCGTTTGTTGCTTTACTGGCGTTGCGCTGGCTTCCGAAACTGCTTTCTGTTGCTCTTTTCTCTCGGCCTCTGATGGAGTTTACGCAACTCGTGCTTAGTCGAAACTTGCGCAATTCTTTCTCAAGACGAAGGGCCCAACATTGACCAATTTGTCCATTTATCACGTTCAAGATATCACCTTTCTTGAAACTAACAGAAAAATCCAATCGCAAGAACATGATTTATCTTAAATTTTTCATTCATATACATACAATAAAGAAGATGACTATGCAAAGAAAGACGATGTTGACCGCTACACTCCCCTTTATGATAAAGTATGTTATGATGATGAATGGTCAAATTTAATTGACGAGGACTCTTTTGACTATATTGATATACAAGATCATTCTCCTTTTGAAGACCCTCTTGAAGTTAATCAAGATCTTGAAATACATAATGCTTTTTCAAATCCACTATTTCAATTAGAAGAAGTTAGTCATCTCGACATTGATACCCCTATTGATATGTGCACTCTTTGTTTTGATAATTATGATGATTTCAAGGGCATTCCTAGGTTTTTGAATCCTTTATATGAATCTTCTTTGCA
>SNQJ01S0056288.1:39037-50069 GCA_010110895.2 Picea sitchensis | reverse complement strand
AGACAGGGGGAGAATCCCTAAGGATATTTCAAGCAGGGGGAGCAGCCCCAAGAGGAGAATGACCTTTTCCATTGATGTCAAAGGGGGAGAGATAGTCACATTGATGTGATTGGTGACTATTGATGTAGAGCATGCCTTGTCTACATGTTGACATCAATGATTGGTGTTTACATCAATGTTGGTATTGCCATCAATTCCAAATGGGGAGATTGTTGGATCATGTTTTCATTGATGCCAAAGGTTCGATTGATTGATGTCAAGTGATAGATTAATGTCATTGATTGATGTCAAGTAATGATTGATGCCAAAGGATTGATTGATTGATGATTGATGTCAAATGTAATATGTATTGTCCTTGATGAGAATGGATAAATGTCAAGTGGAATCATAGTAATATGATGTCATTGATATGATGCATAGATGAATATGGATCAATGAGTTATCATTGATACATGATGCATAGATGAAGATGGATCGATGTGGTTTCATTGGTATATGATGCATTTTTGGATTGATGTAAAAGTAAATCATTATTATCTTATCATGGTTGATAAGGTGTACAAATGGATGAACTCCAAAGTGGTCCCCTTATGGTGAAATTCCTCACAGGAAGACACTTTACGGTTGAGTTATCTTAGAGGTATGGTTGGATAACCCATGCTTAAATATGGAATAATGAAATGAATATCAGTGAATTTGTCAGTGGAACTATCCTAGATGGATAGTGTTTGTCATGCCATTTTCGGTGGTATCTGGAATGTCACATAACTCCTCATGGTTTGAGAGTTGTGGCCTTACGAAGTGGGAGGACCCTCATATGTAGGCTTGAAGCCCAAAAAGGTCAAAGAAGTCAAAGTGCTTGCAAAGAAGAAATTATTATTTAAATGATAAAGTGAAGTGACAAAGTCTAGGAGGATTATTTAAATAATAAAGTGAAGTGACAAAATCAAAGAAGATTATTTAAATAATAAAGAGAGGTGACAAAGTCAAGAAGGAATATTTAAATGATAAAGTAATGGAGAACTTTCTAATTATGGAAAGTGGTTAACCCTAAAAATGAGGAAAATGGGTTAAGTGACCTAGAAATGGGTTAAGTGACCTAGAAGTGGGTTAAGTGACCTAGAAGATGCTTCTAAGGAAGCTACTTGGAAAGTATAAATAAGAGGCAAGGGTATATTGTGAGTGTGTATCTCTTGAGCATGTATTGAAGATATATTATGATAGAGAGAGTGTATGGAGGATCTCATGAACGAATCAAAGTTTCTTTAAGTCTAAGATCATGACGGAAAAAGTTTCGGAAGTTAAAGAAACCCTAGTTTCTGAGGTATATGTGGGTTGTAGTGATTCAAGGCGCATACATACGTGGGCTGAATGAGGATAGGGTGCGTACAATGGATGAATTCATGAAGACTTGTGTGTGAGTTGGTGCCAGGCTCTTGAAGACTGAAGCAAGTTCTAGATCTGCATTCTATGGGCTCAGATCTACCATAGAAACTCTAGTATGGTTACATTGTTGTCTTGATGGATACTCTTGCTTGTTGTGTAGTGAATGCTTAAGGAATTATTTGTATGGTTGTTGTGATGTGGTTTGTATTGGTTTATAGAGTGAGAAACACTCTTATGATTCAGTACTGATATGATTTCCATAATATGTTGATTGCTTATACATGATTGAGTAGCATTCATATTGTATGGTTGAGTAGCATGAGTAACTTGTTGGAGAGATTGGATGTTTTTTGATTGGTTATGGGTCAGATTGGACAGTGAAAGACAAAAGAGAATGTGATTTAAGGTTGAAGAGGATATGAGTTCATCTTGAAGAGAAAACCCTAAGTACTCAAAGCTGATACGCAGGTTGTAGTACAGACTGGCTATGTACATATGCGAGCTATACTATTGGTATGGCACGTACATACGCGTGTTGCACTACTGACAGGTCGCGTACCTTTTGACAGATTGATATCGGTTGAGGATTGTTGCCTCATATCAGTTGGTGCTGAGGGTGTAAGATGAGTCTTTCATTATAGATTTGGTTCTCTTGTAGACTTGTACTCTTTTCAGTTGTTGCTGATAACCCAAGGATTGTAGTCCGTAATAAAAATAAAATTGTACATACATCTTGTGTTCCTTGTGGTGATGATTTGTTGATAATATATTGTTGATATATGTTGCTAATATATGTTCACATTTAACTGATTATAAATGACAACAATAAGTAATGAGTAAATGGTGATTGCTAACTAAGGATTTTTGTAAATGGGAAGTTTTGTGAAAAGAGCCCTACACTGTTCACACCCCCCCCTCTTAGTGTAGTCGGTGTGTCCAACACTCATACCATTTTTCCTCTCCAGCTCACTAGCTCTATCATGGTCCCACAAGTTACACTTGTTTCTTTCGGAAGTACAATGACAACTTAAGATCCTATTCGAATGCCACTTCCACTTAGATCAAATCCTTCACTTACACCTGGGTATATTGCTCTTAATAGTTCTATTTCTAATCCTAACTAGGGTCGATCTAGAGGAACTAATATTTTTATTCCACCTGGGTACAATGTTGCTAGTATTTTTGTTCCTACGCCTACTCAGGTTCTATCCGGAGGGCCTAGTATTCCTCCACCACCTGGAGGATCTCATCATTATGGCCCAAGTAGCCCCATTCCTCTTGGAGGCACAAGTCATTCTGTCACTTCTGGTTTTCAACTTCCTGGTGGAAGTCAACCTCAGTTTGGGGAGAAACCCCAAGTTGGGGGTCATAATCCAGTCCTTACAATTGGAGTTCAACCTCAAGTTGGGGGGCCTACCCCAATTTACGTAAAGTATATTCCTGGTTTACAATCTAAACCTTGAAATTTTCCTTTCCAAGGAAATCAACAACCGCCTAGGGGGAAAATTACTCAATTTCATTCTTTTGTATCCCCCACTCCCAGGAAACCATATCCAGGCTCTCTAAATCCTACCTAGGGTCAAGTTATTTAATATAATTCTCCTTTCCAAGGTAGCATACCGAATCAACCAACAAATGTTGGCTACTTGGATCAACAACCTCCACCACTGAATTTGACAAGACCCTCTAACTATTTACAGACTGCTTAAGGTCCTACTGGTAAACCTAAATGATTGCCTCCTCAAAATTACTAGTTTCCTCAAGTGAACAGACAATTGTCATTTTTAGCTACTTTGGATTTACCGGATTTATCTATGATTTTGAATGATCCTATTTTGGCATTCTCCCTATTGGCTAGACATACCTGCCAAATTACCCTCAACCATTCCTAAGTTTGATGTATAGTCTGGAGAAGACCCAAACAATCACGTCATGACCTTTCATCTTTGGTGTTCATCCAACTCCTTGATGGATGAATCCATTCGATTCTATATTTTCCAACGTACTCTTATGAGTTCGACGACCAAATGGTATATCTAATTGCCCCTAGGATTCTTCAATGATTTTAAGACCTTAGCTATGGATTTTTTAACACCTTCGCTATGGATTTTTTAACACATTACCAGTTACCGATACGATATGAGACAAGAACCAAAATTTTGAATTCATTTAAACAATCTTCCTCCATGCACATTTCAAATCATATTCATGAGTGGAGGCAGAGAAGACGATTAATCAAAGTTCCCCTTCCTCATCAATTATTGGCTGAGTGATTTACCAAATCACTCATCGGTCCTATAGCCCGTGATGTTTCCATGGGCGGTGTCTTCACTCAATAGAAGGCAATTAGTTGTGATCAATACTTGGATATCGTTTATTCATAAACGGGCACATTATAGGACTTGATACCTGATGCTACTCACCCATTTACAAATACAACCCCAACACCTCTAGTAGCTTCCCATGTTGTTGATGGTGTGATTGGCACTTTTCATGCCGAGACTCAGTCTAAACAAGCTAGCCATTCCAATCCCAAATTTACTACTGCTACTGTACAAAATGTTACTCCTCTGACTCCTTCTCCTAGTAAAACCTCTGAGGTCAATACGGTTCAATCTACACCTACCGGTAAAAATAAAAATAAAAAGAAAGGGAAGGGTAAGAATAAAGAGGATATAAATAATAAGAAACAATTCGATAAACCTATAACTCATCCTGTTGATGATAAAGAAAAGAGAAACCATCGTTATCCTTGTCTTGTCTGTGGTGAGGATCATTATATGAAAGATTGTCAAAGACATGGTGAGGTTACTAAGTTTCTCCAAGGGATCGAGACACCTCCTACACTTGTCATTTTGTCACAACCTTTTCCTTCTCAACAAAAATCCCAGTTGGTTATTCATGACCAACCTTCTCCCTCTACCACATCTTGTGTACTTATGTGTATTGGTGACTCCAAGAAGAACGAAGTTGCAGTTGCTACTCGAGGAAAAGATTATTCTCCTTCTAAGGAGAAAGTTGATAATTTATCACCTCCATTGGTTCAACCTCCTCCTTCTACTTCACCTCCCAACGGTCCTCTTCATCTCAAACGACCGAGTCTAGACACAGTTCTTTTTCTGCCTCCTAAGGGCATTGTTCGTAAGTCATCATTTAACCCACATGCACATTCCACTAAAAACTATAGTATTGTAGAATATCTGGCACAAACACCCTCTACTACGTCGGCTCTCGAAGTCCTTCAAATTTGTCCTATGAAACGGAAGGAACTATTAAAGGATATTGGTGGAATCGATCCTACCTATACCAATTTGATAATCTTTGACATGGAAGATCACATTCCAAGACTCCCTCATCAATTAGCATTTCAAAAAAAAGTCATTGTTGAAAATAAGAATATTTGTTGAACCATTGTTGATGAAGGAGATTTGACTTGTGTAATGTCTGTCACTTGTTGGAAAGCCATTGGCTCTCCAACCCTTACCGAGTCACACAATACTCTAAAATATTTTAATGGTACAGTATTTAAACATTATGGTGTTCTTCCTTCGTTATCTATTGCGTTAGAAAGAAAAATGGTTACGATTGAAGTTGAGGTGTTAGATGCACCTCTCGATTACAACCTTCTACTTGGTTGTAGTTGGATCGATTCTATGCACACTGTTGTTTCTACCCTTTTCCATGTGATACGTTTCTCTCACCAACGTAAATTTGTTACGGTATATCAGATCGCCTTATTTAGTTCATATTCATGCACTAGTAACGTTCCTTTCATAGCAAAAACACCTCCTGGTTATGAGAATGTTGGTGTAGGTATTTTAAAGGATTCATCATTACTGGACACTTTTCCTATCCCACCACCTGATATTCCTCCTCCTTTTGTCGCTTCGATTAAAATCATTTTGACCAACTTTAGAAAAACCTCTGAGTCCTCTAACCCTTGGATAGTACCTAGCCTGGATGATTGTCTTCATTATGGCAATCGAATGACTTTAAGTCTGGTAGAATTGGCTTATCAAGCTATTCAATCGACAAATCCTTCTCCTCACTCTCTTTTAAATACGTCTCCTGATCCATTTCATGTGTTATTTCACACCGATGAGATGATAATGACAGTTATTTCCATGGAAGACACCCCATGGGATGATGGGCATCATCGTTCTATCCTCTTCCTTGAACCCGAGACTATTGAGATTTATCAATGGATTTCGAATCCGTTTGCAATACTTACTATTCCCCCAGTTTTTGAACCAATACGAGATTTTTGTATGAAGGGAAATTGGGCAATATTTCACCTACCACCCCCTTAGATATTTCCATTAATCCCAGAATAGTGGAAAATATTCACATCGGTGCCTCATGTTCTCCTGATGAGATACGAACTTACAAGGCTCTTTTCCAATAATTTTGTGGCTTTTTTGCATGGACTTATGAAGAAATGCCTAGAATTGATCCTGATATTGTTGTACACAAAATTAAGACATACCCTGATGCTAAACCCATTCGACAAAGGCTCCACCCAGTTGATCCACGAAAAGTTGTTGCGATTAAACTTGAAATTGAAAAACGTCTTAAGGCTAGTTTTGTCTACCCTATAACATTGATTGATTAGGTGTCTAATCTTGTCCCGGTTATGAAGAAATAAGGTATGATCCACGTTTTCGTTGATTATAGGGATATTAACAAGGCTTTCCCCAAAGATAATTATCCGCCCCCCTTCATTGACTAGATCATTGATGATTGTGTCATGAGTGAAATCGTTTCTCTGATGGATGGATTCTCCGGCTATAATCAAATCAATATTTTACTTGGGGATCAACATAAGACTACTTTTATTCTCCCTTGGGGAACCTTCACCTACCAAAAACTACCTTTTGGTCTCAAGAATGCTGTTGTGAATTTTCAACACGCTATGTCTTATGCTTTTCATGATATTAAGCACATTGTACAACCTTACCTAGATGACTTACCGACGCATTCCATGCGTCATCAGGATCACCTGACACATTTACGAGCCATTTTCCTACACTGTTGATATTATCGCATACGATTGAATCCACACAAATGTGTTTTTTGTGTGGAGTCTGGAAGACTTCGTGGTTTTATTGTTTCTACACATGGGATTAGGGTGGACCCGTTGAAGGTTGAAGCTATTCTGAATTTGCCTCCTCCTTCCACCTTACGCCAACTCCAAAGTTTGCAAGGGAAGATAAAAATTTTACGTCAATTCATTCCCAATTATGCCGAACTAATGAAAGGTTTTGACTCAACTTCTTAAGAAGGGTCATGATTTTGTATGGGATGAAACTGCCAACAAATCCTTTGAATCTTTGAAACTTGCCTTAACCCATACACCACTTTTATTTCCCCCAGATTATAATCGAGATTATTTATTATACTTGTTTTCTTCAGACTCTACCATAGCCATGGTTCTAGTCCAAGAGGATCATTCGCACGATGAATATGATATTTACTATTTTAGTCGAAGTCTCACAACCACCAAAACCAAATATATGCATGTCGAGAAATTGGACTTGGCAACTATACAAGTTGTTCAACGTTTTCATCATTATATCTTATTGTGAAAAAACACTATTATTGTCGATTGCAACCCTATGCAACACATAATTACATGAAAATTGTTGAGGGGAAAGTACTCCAAATGGATAGTGATTCTACAGGAGTTTGATTTGGAGTTTGAGTGAGCCAAGTCAAAGAAATCATTAGTTTTTGTCGAGTTGATATGTGATCTTCCCTCCATTAAGAAAGAAACTGTGGTAGAGGATTATTTTCCTGATGAGTCTCTCTTTCTGATCAGTTCAGATGACATGTGATATGGAGAGATTATCATTTATCTCCAAACCCAAAATTTCCGGCCTAATATTTCTAGTATAGATCATTATCGTATTCGGTATCAGGCCCATCAATACATTATTCTTGGAGATAGCCATTACCATCATGGTATTGATTCTGTATTTCAACGATGTTTAACCTATGATGAAGTCGAGAAAGATTTAAATGATTGTCATTCTGGAGCATGTGGCGGTCATATGTCTGGGTATGACACTACCCAAAATATCTTACGAGCTCGTCACTTCTGGCCTTTGTTGTTTAAGGATTGCATTACTGTTGTTTAGAAATTCCATGCTTGTCAAATGTATAACAATAAGATCCGATCACATCCTGATCCTCTTTACCTTGTAGTTTCCATTGGTCCATTCGCTAAATGGGGCATTGAATTCATGAAATCAACCCTCACTCGGTTGGGGAGCATGGATACATTATCATAGCCGTGGATTATTTCACGAAATGGGTTGAGGCGGTGCCTACATTTGATAATACCAAGAAAATTGCATCTTTGTTCATATTCAATCATATCTTTACTCGGTTTGGTGTCCCTCAAGACATCATCACTAACCATGGTAGTCATTTTTTCAATTTCATGATATCTGAACTTACTGATAAGTTGGGTATTCAACATGAAATATCAACCCCTTACTATCTACAAGCCAATGGCCAAGTTGAAGCAATCAACAAAGTCCTAACTACTATGCTTCGATGGATGGTAGGAATTCACAAGTTAAGTTGGCACACTATGCTCTTCTTGGCATTATGGGCCTATTAGACATCCTTTAAATATGCCATAGGGTTTACACATTTCGATTTAGTGTATGGTATTGAAGCTATTATGCCGATTGAATTTGAAATCCCATCCTTGAAACTAGTTTTCAAACTTCTCCCTAACACTTCAACTGAAGAAGAACGTCTCTTGTATATGATGCAATTAGATGAGACTCACCATGATGTCACATTAGTCATAGAAACTCAGAAAAAATGCGTCAAAGATCAATATGAAAAGCATGTCAAACCACGTGTTTTTTCCGAGGGAGATCTAGTTCTCCTTTACAACAAGATCGTGACTTATTAGGGGTCGATAAATTCGAGCCCATGTGGCGTGTCCCTTACATCATTAAATGAATGTTGGAGAAAGGGGCTTATGAATTAGTGTATTATGATGGAATTCCTTTGAGTGAACCCATAAATGGGCTTTACTTGAAGAAGTACTATGCTTAAAATGTTTTTTCATAAGTGCTTTTTATTTTTAGTGTATCATACTCTAGTGTGCTTTTTTCATTTCCTTTTCTGCCTCTAATTTGCTTACCTTGCATTGTTCCTAGTTTCCATATGTCAGTTTCCTCACTACCCTATATCGGCTCTGTTGATGGTGCTAGTTGCATTACTCAAAACTTTGCATCTGTTGCATGGGAAATCTATGCACCTACGGATGAGTTGATTAGTCTACACAGTGTTTGCCTTGGTCGTGAAACTAACAATATCATGGAATACAGTGCAATTATCGAATTATTAACTGACACCATCTCATTTTTCATCCTTCATCTTATTGTATGACTTGACTCGCAATTATTAGTGTTGTAATTGAGCAATTTTTATTCCATACAGAGTCCTACATTGTTACGGGTATACTTAAGAATTCACCTCTTGGAAAGACATTTTGATTATATTGAGTATCAACATATTCCTAGATGTCTAAACACATTAAAAAATCGATTGGCTAATTATGTTTTAGACAGACATTTGTGCCATTTATAAATCCAAACACACATTTAAAAGACAAGTAAGCCGGTAAGAAATTTATATTATATACGTCAAAAGTTACAAAAAAGTGTTTGTCACGATACCAAAATGCAAAAATGATGAATCTCATGGATTCATATATACATAAGCATCAAGGATGTTTCTCACTATAAAAAATGACTTCTCGTGCCACTCGATGGAGCAGTCAACCTATGGATGTTGATACACCAACTGTATGGCATTAGTAGCAGTGGGGTAACTCATCCATCGTGATATTTGGAATGTTCATGGTCAACCCATCTAGGTTGTGATTGATATCCTTGAGATATTCAGAATCCACATCTCAACCCACCACTGTGCCCACCTCTCCACATCTTTGGATCAGGGATGATCCTGGAGACCTGTACGACACCACATCTTCATTGTTGAGAGCACTTTATTAGTCTTGGATAAATATAAACAAAAAACATTTTATAATTGAAATAAAAAAAACAATATATATTAAAAAAATCCTTCCTACCTATCTCTCCCCACTGAGATCCCTTATGTAGTTCCAAGTCAGGGTCCCCATGGAAAATGATCTTGAAATAAGCATAGTCCTCCACTATAATTAGTTGATCCCTCAGCCATTGGAAGAAAGCTTGGTCATATTTGACGATTGGCATGCCACCATGGTGAGCCATCAAGTCCACCCATCGTTTCATCTTAGGATCCTGTGGAGCAAGTATTCCCCACTCCACATGTTGTAGGCGTAAAACGGGCACCCTCTCTAAGAATAAGTATACCAAAATAGATCCATAGCCAAATTGTTTCAGTCGGCCATTCCTGCACTTTGTTAGTTGTTTCGTCATGTTTTTCAAAAGACCCTCTCACCAATTGAAGACCCGGGGATCCATACACTCTATAGCATACTGAAAGTGGCTTTGTAAAGCCATGTGAGGAGCCGCACTCCTTGCCATCCGAGTGATAGTGTAGAGGATATTCCTCAAAGGTAAATATCAGATATCCCCGATGACAACCTTTCCACTATGATTTTCTATACCTGGCATGCAGTGATGTGCAACGTAATAGTCCATGGGCTCTCCACCACCTCTTCTTCCCGAGGGTGATACCCAAGAACCTCGACGAGATAGCCCCGTCAAGAAGTAAATTTCATCAACCTCCAAGGTAAGTGTATGAACATCCACATGAAAGGCTTGTTCATTGATGTCCCACATGTGGACTAGGTAATCCAATAGCCTCAGTTGGGCTCTCATGCCCTGAACCTTGAAAAATTTGAGCAAGCAACACTCTCAGAGTGCCATGAAAGTGCCTGGGTTATTCCCAACGAAGTAGTATTCTTCCTCATGTTCACGTTCCCTCCACTCAAGCATAAAGACTGAGGAAAACCTGTCAAAAAACATCAAAGGGTGATTAGGTTCATCACAATTACAAAGTTGGGGGTTTTCCTAACTCTATTTATCTTTTACAAATTTGAGTTTTCGTCATCATAGGGGCTCCCTTTTCCACAAAGCGATGTCATCACACCCTAGCTATGGACCCCCTGCAGCAATTTGAGATCATAAGAATTCACAATAGGGTGAGCCTATGATGATCTCAAAGCGCAATGACCCCTAAAAAATCATCCTTAACTGAAAAATAAACCATTAAAAATGAAAAATTAAACCATGAAAAGAGAAAGGGGAAGGATATTACTTTTTTGACAAAAGTGGTTCGAGAAATGGTCCACCAGGTGCTCCATAATCATCATTTGAAATTCAAAAGGAAAAGAGAGATTTTGGGCACTATTTGGGTGAAAACATAAATGAAATGGTAAATGAACTATTTTGACCTATTTTATTCACTTTTTACCATTTTAATTTCAAATTAAATTAATTTTTAAATATTTTTACCTATGCCCTAAGCCTAATGAACTTTTCAAAGTGTCTCTATTACAGGTTGAGAGATTTGAGGACCATACTTTTGATATGGATCCTACATTTTTGGTAGTTTTTGCATGTTTTTCTTATGTACATATAATTTTAAAGTTTTTTAGGAAATACTCTGAGCA
>SNQJ01S0056288.1:19260-39027 GCA_010110895.2 Picea sitchensis | reverse complement strand
AAAATCGGCTAAGGAAAATATCAACATGCTGACACCATCCTGGACACGTGGAAAATTTCTACTTGCGAACAAGGAAAATGATATGGAAGGAGAGTGAGACACATGTCAACCAGATATGATATGATTTGGGGTACCTTTTGTGGGTTCCACCTATCCACGTGGCAGTATTTGATTCACCTTGGCCATACTTTGTTGGTAGGATGATATGACACCTAGCCGGGAGGACGTAAGATCAACGATCAAATATGGGTCGTTGATATCTCGGGACATGATTGATGGCATGATGAGATCCAATACTTCCATTGGAGGTGCTCCATTTAGAGTGCTGAAATATCAGGCTCAAACATGACTCTGATAAGATGACTGTGAAGACTAATCTCAAACGTTGATCAAAGGAACATGAGATCAAACTTGGGTCATTGATCTCACCATGTTCAAAAGACAAAATAAGCTAAGGCATGAACATTTTCAGGTTGACACCACCCTGGAAAAATGTCACCTTCTCATTATCCCATGATAGCACTGGTGTGGTAAATAGGTAGGAAACGTGTCACCCGAATTTGATATTTTTACATATGCATGTGGAGGGTTCCACATATCGATGTGGAAGCTCTAGATTAGTTCTGATAGCGCCTCATTAGCATGCCTCATTGTCATATATTATGAATTTCACCAATGATGACATCGTCATTGACACTATGAAAACTTGTGTCGGGATATTTTCTTTGCTCTTTGCCGATGACAATCTTCATTCTGATCTCCATCGTTAATATTTCGTCGATGGGAGGTGAGCCATTGATATATCATCGGAACAGGGAGTCATTGATCTGCCACCAAAAATAGGAGAGCCATTGATATTTGATCGAATGAAATCCACAATCAACTAAGGCATTAACAAGGTCACGCTGACATCACCCTGGGCACGTGGCATATTTTCATTAGTCCATGATGGTGCTAAGGTGGCAGGGAAACATGACATGTGTCACCTAGTTTTTATATATTTACCTGTACATCTAGTGGGTTCCATGTGTCCATGTGGCATTCTTTTATTTTATCTGATAGTACCTTACTGGTGTGCTAATGCAGCCCCTGAACAAGGAGGCTTTAATACTTGAGAGCAGATCTGGACTGTTGATCTTCTCGGGGAAATGACTGATGGCGCTTATCAAATCTGGGTTGTTCATCACAGGTGCACCCATAAGGGAATTTGAGAGTTAGGTCACAAGGGGAACTCCGATGACCATTGATTTAAAGGTTGGGTGCGTGACACAATCTTAGCCGTCGATCTCGCGGGGCCTGAAAAACTCTCGAAATGTTGCATTTTTAGGTCGCGGTCTTATGAAGGACTCCTAGGATAATAAACTTAGGCCCCTTTTCATGCATGAAAAACACCTTTTTGGACTGCGACAAGACCATTTTATACTATGAAAAACACCCGGGGGTTTAATTTATGCCTTATGCGCACAAGGGCATGGATTTTTCTTATTGTTTCTCCATTCTTCCTTAGGAAAAATTGACTTTGAACTGCATGGAGGTTCTTGAAACTTAACTTTTTGTTGCCAACTCATCTAATCTCAAAATTATAAATTCATTCATTCTCCATTTAATTGCAAGAACAAATACAATACTAACAGTTAGCTCCAACGGGGAAAACATACCCTTACGGTTTGCTGAGAACTATAGACTAAGTGCCTTCTGTTCTTGGGTTGTGGAGTCTTCCCAAAAATGACCAAATGCCTTCTTCTGCTCGGTTATGGAGTCTTCCAGGAAAGATAAATATCCTTCATACTTGAAAATCGATCTGATAAGGGAAACAAAAGTGCTCAACAACTTACAATGTTAGTGGCCTACATACTTTCTCAGGTAACAAAAGGTGAATTAAGTAAAATTAAAACAAACTCTTCAGATTGAAAACAAATGCTTGACTACAAGATTATTTATGTACATAATCCTCCTACTATGATTAGTCCATCCAATTTGATAAAGTTAAATGACATTTCCAATGATATCAGGAAAGTTCCTACTGCATGGTTGAACTCCTTGTATGCACCTTTGAAAAATAAGGACAATTAAGAGTGGAAATTAGAACATGCTATAATTGTGAATATCATACCTATGATCTGAAGGTATAAGCATCATATATCCCAATCCATTCATGACCTTGGACAATGTATATTTCAAATAGGATGCGACTGGGTCATGAAACATATGAGGGATGATATATTTCTTAACAAAAATGGAGGTTCCTTCTTCATGATGGATTTGACTGCACTACTCTTCGATACTCTTTGATTTTTCTACTTGTGATTCTTCAAGAAAAAATGAAAATAATTCATCAATCTAAAAAATTTCATCAGAACCATCATAACTCGCATAGACATGTGGACCAATAACATTTTCTGGAGATGCCACTTTAGATATCTTCTCCTCAATACCAAGCTCTAATTATGTGTCATGATGGTCAAATATCCTCAGCCACAAGCTTCCAATTAATGTACAAGGATGGTCAAATATGGGCATATTTCTCTTGAAATTTTTGTGAATGATGCTGCAGATTTCAAGACCCTCTTCTTCAACTTTTTATTCATAAGAAACATGATTTGTGTTTTATAATCCAATATGAGCGGATTCCTCATGGACCAAACTACTCATCAAATGCATTTTTCCATCAATGAAAACACATTATCAATAATGTTACCTTGAAACATATTCACAGAATCTTCAACAACACAATACTGACTTTGATCAACATGTGTGAATGAAGAAAGCATTTCAATTCTCCTAAAAACTCATGAATACATGTCTTCCATATAACTGAAATCTTCCAACCTAATCTACAAATTGTTTCCTCCTCCTTCACCAACGAGAGAAACCTTTTCATGTCTCCATATCCCACTAAAAAATTCTATTACAAACAATGTTCAAAATAAACTAATACGAAAATTGGGAAAATATTCTCCCATTCCTGAAATGCAAAAGTCCATCAACACACCAGACTTCTAGAAACAACAATGTAAGTATCGAACCCATGACCATCCCTCAAAATAATAACTCCATCTGAAAAAATAATTTTGACCACCGGTCTTGAAAGGAAGAAATAGTATCATATCCCTCCCAGAGATTCTCCGAAACTTTGTGCAGTTGACTCCTCTCAAGATGCCCTTCATTTGAATCTTCCCATCCCATCTCCCCACACTGTTATAGTGTTCCTTTCAAAATATTTCATATCCATCATCCTGTGACACCCCCTTCCCCATTCACCATTATAGGAAGAATCTCCTATATCTTCTGAAATTGATTTAAAAATTTCATTGTAGTAGCTACCAAGAGGAAGATCAATGGGATAACTTTTTTTATAATGAGAATGGAATAATATATGAAAATCCTTCAGTGAAGCTATACAAGAAGTGGGTAAATATATGTACTATTGTCGAGACTCTCCATATAAGGAGAACATGAATAATTTCATGAGGACATGTTCATGAAAGATACTTAGCTAATGCAAACATAAGTGGAACTCTATCAAATGTTGGGATGGATTATCATCATAATCTTCCCTGAATCTAGGCATATAGTCTCCCTTGACCCCTATTCTAGGTACATGATTAAGAAATCCAGGTATATTTGAAAAATCTAGTGGAGAAAACCTTGCATCTACTATATCAACACTTGATCTTTCCATTAAAACACAATGGAGTCTCTAGTGGGATCCCAATGAATAAGGGAGTAAAAATATTTTCAAGAAAGGTAGAATGGAAGAGCCTACTTCTTAACATGATTCTAAATAAGGATTCATGAGGTCTATCAAAGGTTTTGGTGTAGGTTTTAAAGAAGAAAGTGAATCTTCAGGTATATCGACCAATTTTACAGATTCAACACCTTGATGAACAACATAAGGAAATATTTCAAGATAAGGGTTACCTGAATAAGAAAATATATTATGTTCTTTGACATTTATCCAGGTGAAAAGATTTTTTGGATCTGAATACATCAGAAACTGATTAGAAACAGGGTGGCTTCTGATATGTCTCCTGGAAGAGGCCAGATTTTCCTTCTGTGGAGTCACTAGTTGAAATATCAACAACCAAGTGCCTCAGGTCTGTTCATCATCAAGTCTAAGAGATTACAATGTCTTATCTCGAGGAAGATTTCTTCAAATTACATCCCTGACAATGACGTTATTTCAAATATTATCCCTATCATTGTTTCATGGAAACCTGCACAGGAGACCTAGCTAAAGCATACACAAACAAATCTTATCAAGAAAAGGAAGAGAAATACACAATGAAGACTGAGAATCAATGTATATTATGATCTAATCAATGAGTGAGTGATGTTCACTCATATAGGAAATGACATCCTATAATAGGAATGCATGCATAATAGTGATGGTCTAAGATTAGAAAGTCTAAAATAGAACTAGTCAGTTAACTCCCACTGAACTAGTGTGCCAAAAATAGAAATTTCTCCAACACCCCCCCTGAATATCACTATGGAGTAAAAAATGAGTCCCGGCTACTAGGCCATATTAGTTACTCATGTGCAATGCAAATAATGAACACTGAATAAAAGTGAGGAAACAGGGAAAACCACATGGGAACAAAACTCGTCAAAAGATAATGTATCAAAAGAAGAAAATGGCAGGTTCTAGGCAACTGTGTTCCTCACTGTAAGATGATCCTGCAAAGTCTGAAAATTTTTCTCACTGAAAGTCTTTGTGAAGATGTAGAAATATTTATGGATCTGATGAAGTCCTTTGGAAACCTTTCGGGCCTTGTACCTATTGATCTTGTGGACCCATCTACACCTGAAAATATTCCTTTCTAGTGGAAGTTGAACCAGATTCCAAGTCTGATTCTGTAGGAGTGATTCATAGTCCTTCTGCATGGCTTCTTTCCATAATGGATTGCCCACAATATTATTGTAGTTCTGCAGATCAGTGGATTGAACCATATAGCAATGCATGGGCATCGCAGGTTCTGACGCTGAAAGTACATGAGAAGGATCCTCATGGTGAGATCGATTCCTCCTCAAATCCAATGGATTCCCTGCAAGGTTGCATGTTGTCTAAAGCATGGTCTATGCCTTCTTGGGAATTTTTTGAAGCTTCAACGTTGGCTTCTTATATTGTTTTACTTCCTGCTTACTTCCATGTACAAAATCTGAGTGTATGTAATCATCTCTGATGTCTGAAACTGATGGAATCACAAGAGTATATGCATGTTGCATTGGAGGTGCATGCAAAGTACTCTCCTTATGTGTAATTAGAATAGAGGATTCATCATAAGAAAAATTAGTGAATTTATACAACCTTGAATTGTGATCCACCTCACCAATTGCAATGATGGAATTGTCATGCATGTCAATTACTGAAACTAAATTTGATGTAAAGTCAACCTTTTTACCTTTCTGAGTGATCTAATAAACTAAGAGAAGATTCATAGAAAGATTTGGAACATGTAAAACATTCTCAAAAGTACCATTATGGATTTCCACTCTCCCTTCTCCTCCTACTGCTACTGGAGTATCATCCACCATGAGAATAAGGTGTCTTGAGCATGGAATCAAAGAAGAAAAAACCTCCTCTTCACTGCCATATGATGTGATGCGCCAGAATATATAATCCATGAATCAGATGAGGAATTAATTGCAACCAAAGTATGATGATTACCTTTCGTATGAGCATGATCTTCTTCCTTCTGCTTCTTAACTCCCTATCGAATGAAGTTTCTAAGGTTGTTCTACTGAAGTGCCTATGCCATAAGATCGATATGTTTCTTCATGCATGTGAATTATTCATGATTCGGTTTATTGCAGTAAGTGCACTGCTTTCCCTTCTTCTTCTTCTTCGAATCTGAAGAGTCTTTGGAACCTAAAGAATTGTTAAAGGGTTTGGAATATCCCTCCTTCTCATTTTGTTTCTCCTTCCCATTCTGTTTGGATGATCCTTTTCCATCATGCATGGTGAGTGCATGTGCTTTGGGATCCTTGATGAGGCCCATATGTATGAGTTTTGTCTGCTCTTGTGTGAGAGACTCAATGAACTGAGCCAATGTAGGAATTTTACAATTTGCTCCAAAAATACATCTGTTAGAATGGAAATTGGAGACATATACAACGTATTCTGGTCCTAGCTTGGCCAAGACTGTTAGAATAAGTTGTTTCTCTTGTGTAGACTTATCAATACCACATTCACCCAAGATCAATAGAAAATATTTAAATTTAGTAAAAAATTCTTGTATATTATCAAAATGTTTAGGGTCTAAGGTATTCAACTGTACCTCAAGCATATGACCTTGCATCTCATCCTTCTTTCCAAAGAGTCCTTCCAAGGTGGTCCAGATCTCGTTTGGAGTCTTGCATGTGACAACATGAAACCATAAATCGATGTATATTAACTCAGGAAGTAGTCATGTGTCCACATCCTTACGGTTCACCAATATGGTCTTCTCAAGCACTGATGTAGGTTATGCTTCTATTGCCATTCTCAAATTATACAATCCTTTTATTTTGAGTTGGAATGCGGATTTCGACTTCCATTCAAAATAGTTTTACGATGTCAGTATTATCACCAAACTTGATTGAATAAGTTGCATCCTCTCCATCCCTTCTATTGATAATGAAAAGATCTTGAAAACCCAGATCGTGGATTTTGAGATATGACTAACGATGCTATGACAACTATAGATATGATAAAACAACTATGTATCCTAAAATATGATGTGGGTTTTGGAAATTTTTGGTGATCATGAGCATCCCTATGTTATACGTCTCTGGTAAAATTTTCAGCCTGACCCAAATCATAGATTTTGAGATATGGCTACTTTATTGTAGAAAACCAATTTTTGGAGGGCTACTGAATCGTTGCACCCTAGAGAAGGGTAAAGTGTGGCGATGCTGAATATTCTCACCCTAGTGAAGGAAACAGTGTGATGATTGTAAAAAATTGAATCGTCGCACCCTAGTGAAGGACATAGTGCGACGATTTTCAAAAATTGAATCGCCACACCCCAAATGAAGAACATAGTACAATGACATCGCACCTTGGCTATGTATAGGCTGTGGCGATGCCTGAAAAAATAATTTTTCTTAAGTCTGAGTGCGACCGTCGCACCCTTTGATAGGGATAGGCCACGATGATTCCAATCATCACACCTTTCGATAGGGATAGGATGTGATGATTGTGGAAACCAGTTTTAATGAAATCCACTTTCGCTCTTCTCTGGCTTGTCTGGGTTGCTCCAATCAACTCAGATATGATACCATGTCAGTGTTTCATGGAAACCTACACAGGAGAACTAGATAAAGCATACACAAACAAATCTTATCAAGAAAAGGAAGAGAGATACACAATGAATAATTAGAATCAATGTATGTTATGATCTAATCAATGAGTTAGTGATGTTCACTCATATCAACAATGAAATCCTATAATAGGAATGCATGAATAATAGTGATGGTATAAGATTATAAAGTCTAAAATAGAACTAGTTAGTTAAATCCCAATGAACTAGTGTGTCGAAAATAGAAATTTCTCCAACAATCCCTCGAGATATTCTAGGATGTTATTAGAACGATGCCAATGCACCCCAGGGGCCAAGACTCAAGATGAATCTTAAGGCCATAGTTGCAGTGAAATAATTGTGCCATATTTGGGAAGCTCTTCCCTCTTTCTCTCTCTTTCTTTTGAAATTATAGGACCCCCAACAATTCTCATCTCAATTGACAAATGCTCTCAATTTTTAGAGGCATTTTTCGATGAGTGTTTCACAAAATCAATCTTGAAAAGACAATGAAATGGTGGATCAGAGGAAAAACAAAATAAAGGTACAAGGAATTTCTTAGAATGAATCCTATAGCCTATGGAAAATAACAACGTGTTGAGAAATTAAGAATTCAACAGATTTGACTTATGCATATAGATCAATAAAATCTTGCTTTAAATAGTTAAAATCTTCACACATTCAAACACATGGAGTTACCCTATGCATATCATTTAAATGGATAAAGAAAATGACAATAAATGGTCATACATTCAGAGGAAATCACTTATGTGTCATTACTAGACATCATACAATAATACTAAACATTAAGAATGGCCTATTGTCTAAGATTTTATAAATCATATTTGATACAAGAAAGAAAAAATGGAAGGAGATACTTTACAAGAACACAACCACAATAGAAGAATTACAGAATAAAACTTAAATGCAGGGGATGAATCTCTAGTTTCCTGCTATATTTATCAACTGATTGTGCTCAAGGATTCTAGTCAAACAACTCTTGTTATAAGAAAATCTTCAATTCCCCAAAGTGTCGACCTCAAAAATGGGTGCCTTCATTTTCTTTTATTACTCTCGCTCGTACCCTAAACTGCTTCTTGAAGCCAATTCTAGCTTCTTGAAACTGTTTCCATCTTCTTGATTCTTGGATGGTTTCTCCTCTCAGTAAAATTTGGTTTACCTTCACCTGGTTGAAATTATGATATAGAGAGAGAGATCATGTGGAAGCTATAAAATTTCCAACCAAGATATACATCACACCCAGCTCCTGAAAATATATTTGTAATATTTTCTTCTATAAAATTTAAAAATACAATGTAGAGATTGCGCAACTCATCCACCGTAAGATAAAACCTCGGTGAGAAATGTCGATCGTTGATCGTGGGTATCTGTTGATGGGCATAAGTGACACGCCGCCAAATGGAAGGTCAAATCCAGACTGGGGTTGTCTAATTAACCCAAGTCGTTTGGAATGAAATGACCCGACGGGTTTAATGGCTCCGTTGGCCAACTAAAGTCCTAAAAATAATAAAAGAAATGAAACTAATCTAAAAGATATGATACTAAGAATATAAGTTTACTAATTAAAAGTGTTCAAATAAAAACATGAGTATGTGCATATGAATATATACAACATATATACAGCTTGCAAGGTTTACTTGAAATCTTGTGAAATGAATGTTCCTAAAAGTGTTTCTAAAAGAGATAAAGAAAGCACATACATTTTTATGTTTTCCTTTTGAATATTCAAAGATTTAAAACTAATAAATACCAAGAAAGTACAATTGAAACACTGATATACAAATAGTCAAAGATAATTCAAGTAATCATCATTTCATAAATAAATAATTTGACTAAATAGACTAACCTGTAACCAATTGACTAAACTGAGTTTATCTTCCTGTGTTGTTTGAGCTCCTACTTGTCCTGCATGTAAGGGAAACCTGTGACAGAACAATACTAGTACTTCCAGAATAAATTCCAAGAAGTGTTTCATGTGTTGGAGTAAAAATATAACAGCTGAATGATAAATGTAAAAATCTTGTGATCTTATGATAATCAATAACTTAGAATGAAAGGAAACTCAATTCAAAGTATTAATATTATCCATCATCTAACATTTGGAACAAATTCAATAATAATCAAATGATAAATTGATCACAGATACAAACTGGAATAACAAATTATGGACAACATCTAAATACTTAACAATATGAAACACCATATGACGACTAGGCTAAAGCTGCATCAAACATAATAATATTTCATAAGATCGAGGCAATAGAAGAACACAATGGAATAAGAATCACAGAGGTCTAAAGCCGATGGTGAATAACTTTCCCATATTAGTTCCCAAAATCACATATCCATACTGTATCCCAAAAACCGTTGTCCTCACTACTAACAGTGATCACTATTTAAACTAGTTTTGAATTAACAAACTCTTATCATGCAAGATAGAGTGTAGTCCCCAAAAAATACATTGTTTTACAAAATAGTACCACAGGAAACTATTCCTGTAGGAATTTGTTTATCAAAATTTATTACATAATGACAAAGTTTTATCAAACAAAAAGAAACTAGTAGCCTATACAACGCATAATCCAAGATGGCTTCTCTTATGAATAGCACCATAATTATCATTTTCCTATAGATGACAAAAGATAATTGATATTTAGGAAATAATTCCAACTAACATTCAGAAATAGATTGGCTACAAAATCATGAGATTTTGTAGCTAGTCTTATATTAACAAAGAAAATCAAAACTAAATCTTCCTATTTGACTTTTATAACAGAATAAAATGAAATAAAATCAAAAATCACTTTTACCATTTTGGAAATTAGACAGTGAAGGGTCAGATAGTTCTGAAATAATGATGGCATTGAATTTGGTTTCATTTTTTATAATTACACTACTGAATATTTTAGGCCTTTTACTTTCCTGATCTGTGCAATATGGTTTGTCCTTGCAATAGCGTTCTACCTAGTCTAAAAAATTGTCATAGTGTATCGATGTTATAGCAGGCCAAGGTTGAGCTTACTCAAAAATGGGTTCTTTGGCCCTTCCTGTGGCTCGTTTCAAATCATGGCCTATGCTATAAAATCCCTCTTGGCCTTTTAGAAATAGAGGTAGTCTAGAAAAAAATTCGTATTGCACAGCTTGACCAACAGTTTCATTCCCAAGACACTGGTTATTCGTATATTCCCGTGTAAGGAAATCATTGATCTCATCATTGAAACATTGATCATTTACCTCGATCACTGAGATCGATCTCAAATGATCTTGCTTTCAATTTCTCAGACTCCTAGATATTAATCAATTGGATCTCTTGTTTATAAACCTCAAATCTGAGTTATCCTATTTCTTTCTCTTACGATTTTTCTTAGCAGTGGGTTTATCACTAAAGCCTTGATTTGGCTCAATAGCAAGAGCAAGAGAAACCTTCTCTTTTAATACATCCACTACCTCTTCTAATGATTTTTCGGGTGTGAAAATACATCGTGGTTTTTTACCCAAGGGGGTTTGCAAAGCAACAAATTTTTGTTCACTAAGCTCACAGTCATTATGTGAATCGAAACCTTGACTCTTGGTCACGGGGTTATCAGGATTGGGGTTTCCATTTGAATGCAAAGGTGAGTTCACTGTGCTCTTGGGTAGGGAAAAATTGTTCCAACACATGAAGTTTTCCCAAGTGTCCCCAATTTGAGACAGGTGTCATAGAAACAAAATTCTTATAAGCTCGTGGTGAAAGAGGCTTGACATAGGGTTCAAGCTATGTTTCTTATAATGTTTTGACATCTTATATAGGCTCATCAACAAATAGAAGGGCATGTTTAGCTTAAACCCTAGGAACAACATCAACAGTCAAAGGTGGCATAAAAATACTAAACCATACCTTCCCTCACACATTATAAACTATTTCAAAATCAAAAGAAGGTCATGCCATCGAGGTTTCAAGAGGGTAATAGGAATACCTTTAGGGAAGAATGTAGATTTCTGAGAGACCATGAACAGGCTCCAAGGCACGTCTTATAGTTTAGCATTTTTGAACCATTTTTCACCTTCCTGTGACAGTCCTATTGCCCGGGCTATAGAGTCCTCTATGACCTCCAATTATAGATCCTCAAATTTGGCTCTAAACCCATCAAACATTTGAGAAAAGGCCTGTGCGACTGCCAGGTTATAACCTTCAAAATTTTGGATGAAAATATCCCAACCGCGAGCCTGCAAATCATTTATGGCATGGTCATGGGAGAGAAGGGCTTGACAGCCATTAGGTTCAATTTGAACCATAGGGGCCATGACAACTATCAAACAGACATAGTAGATACCATGGGAGGGAGGCTTCATTTCCCAATAAACAAATAATAAGGAGAGGTCTATGAAAACGGAAACGACCTGATACCTACGAACTTGGGCGATTATCATGTTTGGTAATTTAAGCTTGGAGAGACAGAAAACCAGAGGACGCCCAGGCCTATGAACCATTATGCACAATGAATATTAAACCCCAACCACTATCCGATGCCTATTCAAAAAATGAATGAGGGTCATTAAACGTACAAGACAACAGGATGAGGTGTATTCATGGGTACATCAAACTTGTACCAAGTGACATGAAAGTGATATGAATAATAGAGAAAATAGCACATATCAATTTTTAATCCAAGTTTGCAGCGCAATTATGGATATCAAATAATCAAACCATACAATCAACCATAGATAATCCCATAATACATAAAAATGTGGCAGGGGATTAATGAATGAGCTTATAAAACTTAAACTTAGTAACATATAGGTTCCCTTAATGTGTAATCTCTTTGGTAAAAGAATAGAAGAAATCACAAACTGCAGAATGATTACCCAAGCCAAGTTTTTGTTTCAATTTCAAGCTTGCAGTCATGAAATTTAAACAAAGCAAACGAAAATAAAAATGAAAAACTCATATAATAATCTATCCCAATAAGTCTCCTTGAGGCCAAAAGACAGAATCGTTTATAAATGTAAGGAGGTGGAAGCTACAAAAATATTTTATCTCTTTGTGATGACTTTTAATTATGATAAAATTTGACAGAATTGGTGGCTTTCAACAATGGCGACACGCTGGGCGAAGCAATTATCTATGCATGACCAAAATTTATATCAGGGGCACAGATGAAATAAATTTGAGAGATAGTTAATGACAGATCAAGCATTTCAACAATAACTCATAACATAACACAGTCATAATATTGGGTGCATTTTTGTCTGAAATTGTAATCTAGTGTCTTGTTTAAATCACAAGTGTAGTGATGTTTATATAGGTGACTTCGATACCGTTAACAGAGCCACTGCTACTAGCAGGCGTCCATAGCCTCGGAAGGGATGTCATTTAACCCACTCTAGTACCTCTATCATTTCCAAGAGTTGTCCATTCATGATAAAATCATTTTCACACTTGATAAAATTAAAAGACATACCTAAGGATCTTCTTAAACCGACATTTCTTCGCTTCCAGCAGGCCTGTTTAGTACCCTGACAAAGTTGCCTTGGTATCATCTTTGCATTTACCCACTGCTAGCAGACCTGTTCAGTGTCCCGGTGGGTTTACATACAATTCCCACACATTATAGTTCTTCCAACTCTCTAAAAGTTGTTTATAAATTTCCAGAAACTTCTTGATATTTAAGAGAGCAGGGTGATACTGAAGATCTCATGGTCTGGTAATGAAAATATTGATCATTTAAGAATCATTTTTCTGTTCTGATGACTTTCATCATGATTTGGACAATTAGATTTCTATCAAGAAATCATCTCTAGGATGGGGAAGCACAATTGAGTTGTCCTCATTAAAATAGGGACGACGTTAGAAGTTTGTTAAGGATAATCGTGGTTTCCTGTAATTTTAATGAGAAACCAGAAACATCAATTGAACATAATATTACTTCTACTGATCTTATTTTAGCACTTACTGTTCAGGTGCTTGAACTGTTATCAATTGTTGATAATGAATAAGAATTTTTATTCCCTTCAACAAATGAGTGGTGACTCAGATATGGTTATTCAAAAAACAAATCAAAATCAAGCTAAATGAAAGAACCAAAATCAAAACAGAAAAGAAAATTAAATTTTTTTTTACAAGAGGGTGGATCAGAAATCATCAAACAAAATACCTCTTGAGAGCCTAGCGATTCAATGGGAAAGTGTTTGGCTGTCCCTTCAAGTTATGCAGACGAAAAGAGCTAGGACCCAATTTTTCAAAAATTACAAATGGTCTCAGCCACAGGTTTTGGAACATGGTATGTTCCCCCTTACCCTCGTGCGCTTTGTCCCACTTGAGAACCAAATCCCCAACATCAAAATTCCTATCAGAAGATGAGCTTGCATCAAACCAACACTTAACAATTTTCTAGTGTTGGTCAAGTTTCCACTTCACTTGTGTTCTCACCTCTTCTAGTTTTAATAAAGCATTAATCTAGTTTTCTAGAGGAGGACAATCCTCTTCTTGTACTTTCTATGATAATTGCAGAGAAGGAAGTAAGACATGTGGGGTGAGGATATCTTCTCTTCTGTAGACGAGGAAGAAAGGAGAATTACCAATGAAGGATTTTGGAGTTACCCTATCAGCCAAAAGTGCACTGTACAATGCATTGTGCCAATTCTTGTGGTTTTCTGAAACTGTCCTTTTTATAATCTTGATTAAATTCTTATTTGTCGACTCAGCTAGACCATTCCCTTGAGGGTAGTAGCTAGTAGAATAATTCAGTTTAATTCCTTTTTCCATAGTGAAAACATTCATATCAAGGAACGAAAAATAAGAGGCGTTGTAAAAAACCAGACATTCAGGAATTTGGAATCGAGTGATGATATGAGAGTTCAGAAAAGACACTACCTGATTGGTGTTGACCACTTTTAAAGGTAAAGCTTCAGACCACCTCATAAAATATTCTGTCGATGTGAGAATGTACTTATAATGTTGCAAGGAGGGTGGATTGATTGGTACAATTATGTCTAGGCCCCATTGTTGAAAAGGTGCATCTACAGTAACAGGTTGCAAAGGAAAAGCTGCCTTTTTGACCCGTCCTGCAGTCTTTTGATAGATTATACATTTGCGGAACAACGTATGGACATATTTAAACATGGTAGGCCAATAGTATCTAGCCCTTATCACTTTGTGGGAGGTGGTATCTCCACCAAAATGACCACCGGCATCACCGAAATGAATTTCAACCAACACTTTTTCGGACTCCTCTTTTTCCAAACATTGCAAAAAAATACCATCAAAGTTCTTTCTAAATAATATATCATTGATTAACTGGAAAGATGCAGATTTAAGCCTAAGTTCTCTTTTGTTTTTGGGATCAATATTGCGAGGAGAAGATCCATGCGTTAAATAAAATCTAATGTTCTCATACCAAGAATTGGGTGTAGCTTGTGCATAAATGATTTGTTTTTCATTATGTTTATTTATAGTTGATGTGTTTATTTGACTTTCTAATTCCTCAACCGAATCAGCCACTAGTTTACACGGGCCTTGAACTCAGACTATTTGGACAAGGGTTATTTCAAGGTCATATTCCTGTAGGTCATCCAATTTTCCCTTTTCTCACCTAGCTCTTTTTGTACTAACAGGTTTCTTACAATGGGGTAAGGATCAACAACTTTGGTTTTGGATTTCAACAGGTAAGACCGGAAGTGTTTCACTGCTTTAAAAACAACATATGCTTGTTGATCTACTATGGGGTAGTTAAGTTCTGCTCCTTTAAAAGAATAGCTCATGAAGGAAATGGGTATCTCATTGATTTCAACGTTTTTCTGTGTAAGCACAACAACATAGGATCTGTCAGATGAAAAAGTGTAAAGAATGAAATCCTGAGAAAAATCGAGACTCGTTAGGGAAGGGGCTTCTATTATTGCTTTTATAATTGAATCGAAAGACTGAAATTCTTGTGGTCCCCATTGGTACAAAACATCATTTTTAATTATATTTTGTATAGGTCTACCCATTTCTAAGAAACTCGAGACAAATCTTCTGACAAAATTAATCTTACCCAAAAAGGATTGCATGGCCTTTTTAGAAGAAGGAGGAGGAAGTTTAACAATGTCTTGTGTTCTCTCAGGATCAATAATCATTCCATCCTTAGACACTATAAACCCAAGCAGTTTTCCTTGCTCTACTGCAAAGACTGATTTCTTAGGATTGAGAGATATGTCGAACTTGCAACATCATTCTAAGACAACCCTAAGGTGAGACAAGTGATCTTTCTTGTTTTTTGAAAAGACAGTGACATCATCAAGATAAACCACAACTGACTGGTTAATGAGGCCACGGAAAGTAATATCCATTTCTCTTTGGAAAGTGGCACCGACGTTTATTAGTCCAAAAGGAATTTTCATGTAGGTGTAAGTGCCCCATGGGGTACAAAAGGTGGTTTTAAGCTGGTTTGAAGGAGATATAATGACCTGGTTGTATCCTGAAAAACCATCTAACAAAGATAGTCTTTCAGAACTAAACACCTGTTGTAGAATTTGTTCCATTGGAGGAACATGGTAGTTGTCTTTATCAAACGCTTGGTTTAGGTTTCAAAAATCGACACAAAGTCGAATTTCACAATTTTTCTTCCTTACAGGGACTAAGTTAGACACCCATTGAGTATGCCTAACCAAAAAAAATATCTTTTAAGTTAGTAATTTATTTAGTTCCTTTTTAACGGTAGGTTTCAATTTATGATGCATTTTCCTCAGTGTTTGTTGGAAAGGCTGAGTCTGAGGCTTGATAGGGATTACATGTTGTATGATGTTTGGGTCGAAAGTTTTTATATCATCGTATGTCCAAGCAAATACATATTTATATTATTTAAATAATTTTATAAAAGAGGATCTTTCATGTTCAGAACATCCCTTTCCTAAATTAATATTTTGAGGATTATATCATGTTCCTAAATTAACAACTTCATAGAGAAAAGAGGAACTGTTAGTTTTTCAATTGACTGCCCCTCTAAACTTGTCATGCAAGTCATAAAACTTCTCTAATCTCACAACATATTTGGGGATAGAGTTTACCATCTCAGATGATGATTCTAGAGATTGAGGATTGGATATTACTGTGAAGTCTCAGAGATTCTCGTCGTGAGTGTCGTCATCAGTAGCTGCATCTTAGAAGGTGTCCTCCATATGAAGAAAGTTGATGATCTACTGATCGTCATCAAATAATCTCCAATTTTTTATGTTGTCTGGAACCGATGGCCTAAATAACAATTCGACCGAGAATGTGTTAGGATAAATACCTTCAGTGGATAACAATTTAGAAGCAATATTGGCTAGTAAGTCAGCTTTTGAATTACTCCTCCTAGGAATGGAATTTATATTAAATGCTAAAAATTTATGCATTAAACTCCATACCTCGGTTTGGTAACTCTTTAGATGTGGTGATAAGCAGTGTATTGCGTTTCTTACCTGTTTGACTACAATTTTTGAATCACCAAATACTACTAGATTTTGCATGTCCATGTCCAGTGCTTTACGAAGTCCCTGAAGAAGTGCTTCGTACTCGGTTGTGTTGTTAGTGCATTCAAACTCTAATCAACAAGCAATAAAAGTTTTATTACCTGTAGCGTCGATGAACACACAACCAACACCTTCTCCTTCTTAGGATTTGGATCCATCAAAATACAAGGACCAAATTTGTGCATCATTAGCAGTACTTGGCATATTCGACAAAGTTGGTGCCTGAGTATAGGCTGTAACTTTAGATTGTTTTTCTGGATCAGTGATAGAGGAAAGTTTAGTCATGAATTTACCAAAAAAGGTATTCATTCCTTGCGTTTCAAACGAATTTGTGGAGGTAAGGAAAGGCTCATTTGGATCGTTCAGGTCTGTCATGGTATGCTTAAGATAACATTCTTTGTTTATTCTGATTTTGTTGGGTTGTCCATTTTTAGGTAGCCACAAGTGAGACCAATCTGTAGCAAAATAACCGTGCAGCTTTTCGAACCAATCTCTGCTTAAAAACACACCATAAACTTCAGGAATATCAACAACGATAATATCAATTATTTGATGAACTTTAGAATTGGATGATAATCTAATCAGCACATTCTTAAGCTCACCGATCACTTTAACATTCCTTTGATCTAGTTGAATGATTTTAAGGTTAGAAGGTTTTACCTCTACATTAATTTGTTGGCATATAGACAGAGGCATCACATTTGATGATGCACCGGATTCAACCATACAATTATGTGCATTCCTATTAAAAATTTTAAAAGTCAATAAAAAAGGGGGGACATTTTTTCATGTGGAAACAACATAATTCTGCTGATTTTTTATTGATGTCCCTGAAACAGTTTTATCTAGATTTCCTACAGTTTTTTTTGCTAAGTCCCTTTTGTCTTGATGTTCAAATGTCTTTTTAGTTTGAACATTTTTAGCTGCGTTTAAATCAATTTCTGTCGATTTTTTGCTGCTAACATCACTCTTTTTATTGTTTTCAACAATGCTTTGAAGCATTTTCTGCATAATAAGAGGAAATTTCAGTAGTTCAAAAACATAAATATTTTCCCTTAACTTTTTCAGATCTTCAATTAAATCATACTCTAAAACTGGGCAGCTAGGCTCTGTCTAATTTTAGTTTCCTTTGACTGTTTTGGAAACATATTTTTATATGTTTCGGGTGGAGTCTTGTTTTATGTTTTACTCCTAATGTTGTAGGGATGGAGAGTTTCAAAATTTGCTTGGAAAATAAAGTCTGACTATTGCCTGAAAACAGAAGGAGATGAGTCTTCCTCTTCTGGTACCTCTTACTCAACTATATCATCAGAATTTTCAGGAGGAATAGAAACAAAATTGTCATGTGCTTTTAATATCATTTGCAAAGCATACTGTAAAATTTCAAAATTTAAACCTTTTGTGGTCGAGTTTGGCCGGTTTGGAAGGAAAGGCTTTCAAAAAAGGAGGTTTGAAACTTCTTTTTCTTGTATATGCCTCCTCGGCTGATCTTTTCAAGTCAACGACTTGATTGGACAATTTCTGGAAATCTTTCTACAAGCTCTCCAAGTCTAATGTTTCTTGTTGATTTTTAGGTTGAGGAGGCCTAGTGAGAATTTCTATTTTCTTCTTAGAAGATGAAGTTGTTTCAGGTTCACTACTAAGATTATATTTTAATCTCAATATATCTTTCTCAATTTAACTTGCCTCCTCAAAATATTCAAACAACGTGTTCTTTTTGGACCTTTTAACCCATATGGATATGTTGTTATGCATGGCCTTAGTATAATATGAAACAATTAAGCTTTTTGCAGGCATCGAATCTATAGGGGATTTTTTTTTTAGAGTTAGAAACCTTTGGTTAAATTCTTTCACTTTTTCTTTATGGTTCATTTTTAAGCTAGAGAATTCCATAACCAAGAATTCCAGAGATTTATCATCTCCAGATTTTTCTAGAAAACAAGTTTCAAACTTGTCCCAAGAGACGATGGTCTGAGGCTGTTGAACAAAATACCAGGTTGAGTAATTTCCCTCAAAATTATAAGGAAATAATATTCATACTACATCTTCATGTTTGACACTCTAGAGTCTAATGGCTAGCATAAATTTTTTGATGTGATCCTCAGCTGATTGCTTCGAATCTGGATCAAATTTGGGTATCAATTTATCCAGATGTTTAGGTAGCGAGTGTTGGGGTCCAGGTACAACCACAACATCTTGATGGAGGCAAGGTCTGGTAGGATTATTTTGGTTTTCCATGGGATTGGTGGTGTCGAAGGCTAAAATGGTTTATATGAAGAATTGCCTTCATCTGAAGAATCTCCTCCTGAACAGGATGGAGAAGAACCAAGTGGGGATGGTGGGATACCAGATCCTCCAGCTCCATGGATAAGCGTTTCAATAGGATTGGTAGTATTTCCACCTAAAGGGTTTTCGGGCAGACCATTGCCTTGAATTTGTTCTTGAATATCTGTAAAGTCAAGGGGTTGATTGATTTTCCTAACAGGCTGTCTAATACAAGATAAGGCACTTTGAGTTCTTATAAGTGACTAGTGGAAACTTTCTTGGACGTCAATCCCTTGAGGGAGTGGTGTCACTGGTTCGACAAGAATATCAGGGTTATCATTTGAGGTAGTTTTTGTTTCAAGTGTAACATTTGTGTTGGAGAAACTACGTGTTACGACGAGAGTGCGAGTGTGTGGGGAAGTCTTACGACCTCCATGTGCCATCAATTAATTTCAGGCCCTCATTCTAGTGCCATTTTTTGACGAGCGTAAGTGACACATCATCAACTAGAAGGTCAAATCCAGACTGGGTTGTCTAATTAACCCAAGCCGTTTGGAATGAAATGACCTGACGGGTTGAATGGATTCGTTGGCCAACTAAAGTCCTAAAAATAATAAAAGAAATGAAACTAATCTAAAATCTATGATACTAAGAATATAATTTTACTAATTACAAGTGTTCTAATAAAAACATGAGTATGTGCATATGATTATAAACAATCTATATACAA
>SNQJ01S0056287.1:102489-118202 GCA_010110895.2 Picea sitchensis | reverse complement strand
TATTCCATTTTTTTTTTTTTTTTTGAAACATTTATAGCATCAAATATACAGATTGCCACACGAATATGGAAAGAAAACTGATATATAAGATGTCTAGTTATACATCACACATAAAAAATGAATCATGTCCTGAATCTTGATTCTTGAGTCATCAAAAAATGTAATAAGTGTATCTCATGATCGTCATGACTCATCTAAAATGAAATCAAATAAACTATCAATTCCCTCTGGCTCTACCCATTTTATGGGCAAAGGTAATTGTTGCAGAAAGAGCTTTTCCTCTAACACTAGGAGTAGGTGCCCTTGAGGCATGTGCGCCTCGTACTGGAGTCGAACGTCCTCTAGAAGAACTAGAAGACCCTTGAGACCGATGTCCCCTAGAAGAAGGTAGAGGAGGTAGAATGCAAGTGCTACCACTGGGTCTATATCCCTCTGACTGTGACTATGGCTCTGCTGGTGGCACACTCGCAGACTCGGTGTGAAACTGAATATCCTCTAGAACATCCCGATCCAACTCCTCAGAGATACCATGATCATCATCACTATCTCTAGCCAATCAAGGGAGGTCTCAATAATAGGTTCCTCGACCTCCACCCTCCATGTTGCAGTGGTGTCAATCCCATCCAATGAAATGGCCTTTGCATCAAGTTTTTTCTCAAGTTGCTTCACCCATAGCCTCAGATTATAGTAGACGTAGACCAAATCATTAAGGCGTGGGGTATCCAACCTGTAGGAGGATCATAAATTAATTTATTAGAATGTAAAGGAGCATAAAATTTAAATGACAATTTAATAATTTAGAATTTTATAATGAATTTAAAATTTAATTTGAAATTCTCTTACCTGTTGCGCTTTTTGGTGTGTATTTTTTCAAATAAACTCCAGTTGCGCTCACAACCAGAAGAGCTACATGTCTGGCTAAGCACCTGAATTTCCATCTTCTGTAGAATAGGTACCTTTGCACCATAGTTTTCCCACCAATTATCTACAACGAATTAGAGAAACATAATAGAAGACAATGATTTAGTTTAAAACAAAGAAACAACTTAAGAAGATCAATGATTAATCTAATAAATTGAAATTTGAAAAATGAATTTTGAAACTTAATAGTTAAAACAAGATGAAACTTACTTGGCATTATGTTCTTCCTGTCATTTATGGCCATCTCAAACCCAAATAAGCCAATGGACCTATTATAGAGTTCCAACTCTTAGGAAATCTCTAATCGGTCAGTTGCACTTGGCACCATCCTCTAGACACACTCAAAGAAGCCAAACATAACCTCTAAATCAAACCTTAAACCATAGGTGTAAGAGAATGCAGGGTTGAGGTATAACCCTACAACATGAATGGGGTGATGGAGTGTGTTGTTCCATCGGTCATCAATCACCCTCCATATCATTTATTTTCTCTCATGCCCTTGATCCCCCTTGTCCGCATAATAAGCACAAATGGACTCTTTGGCCCTATCCATGGCCTCATATAGGAATCCCATTGAGGGCTTGTCTCCATCGACTAAGCGAAGAACCTTTACCAAAGGTTCACTGATGGTGCACACCTCCTTCACCGCATCCCAAAATATTTCCTGGTATGCAACTAGCCTTGTAATGGCTTGCCCCTCTTGTTTACTGCTAAATGATAAAGCACACCACTTAGGTGAAAGGAACATTTCCTGCAATTCCCACCTATAATTCAATAGAGACTGAAGAGAAACAAAACTAGGGGCAAAGTGTGTGATGGCAGGACGCACCAACTCTTTGTCACCTGTGAATTTTCTCATCAAGATAAGTACAAAAGCATGATTGTATATGAATTTTGTGATGTTCCTCTCTTAATCAATGGCATCCTTGATCCAATCAATCTTTCCTATATCCTCTAACATCAAGTCAAGGCAATGAGCGGCACAATGAGTCCAAAACAATGTAGGATACTTGGACATAAGCATCCTACTAGCAACCACATAATTTGCAACATTGTTCGTTATGACTTGTAAAACATGTTGCAGACCTACCTCTTGGATGAACCCATCCAACAGGTCACAAAGTAATGCCGCATCCTTGACATATGCAAATGCATCCACATATTTCATAAACATTGTCCCCCTAGGACAATGAACGAAGAAATTGAGAAGGCTCCTACTCTTCCCATCAATCCAACCATTTGACATCACCGTGCATCCTATGAACTGTCATGAATCTCGAAGCTCCTGCAGCCTCTCAGTGCAATCGACCTTTTCATTTTTTGTGCAGACCTCCTTCCCTCGGGCTGAGATCTGCGTAGGATCTTCTCTAAACCTCGACAAGGGTCAATTAAACTCCTCGCCTAAGCCGCAAAGGATTTCGGGTCTCGTGAATTGGGGCGCTTCGAATACTATGCCCTGGCCCTTGGAAATAGCCGAAACGCGAAATGAAAATGGGCTAAGGTGTAAGCCCCTCTCTTCAGCTCCTTTTCCTAAAGGGCCACAACCAAGCCTTATGCAAGCACCTTTCACAACTCGCGACTTCGCGAGTTGGAGCACCAACTTCTCGTGCCCTCCCCTTGCGAATCCCCGAAATGCGGTCCGTCAACGAAGGTTGACACTACCCAAAGAAACGAGCGCACGCCACCTGTCACTTCTTCTTTACTCTACTTACGGGGAGAGTTCTTGCCACCTATCCACATGGATTTTCCATCTTTCGCGACTCAAGCGGGCAACCAACATTCATTCCTCTTCCTCTATGGATCCCCGACTCTGAAATCATAACTTCGGCGAGATCGACGGCTGTATGCCTCCCTCGATCCAACGGTCCTGGATGTATTGGGATTTCGCCAATCGAAAAATCTACAACACTTGACCCAAACCATTGGTCACTCGATTCCCCGAATTCCGATACACGAGTTCGCATACGAGATCAATGGTCCTTGTTGATCAGGATCTGACGGTCACTACTCCTCCTGAACTTATGGGTGTTGAAAAGGAACTCAGTCCTAATCTCTTCGTTGTTCTAAGAGATCCAACGGTTCACGAGATCTCGGCACTTCCTCCTAAAGCGATTCAACCGTCTGATTCAACTTCTCAAGGACTTCTGGCCAAATGACTTGGCGTCCTTCCTCCTGAACTTAACTCCTGTGAACCAATTTAATCTTCATCTCCCTTTGGAACAATTGAGGGGTTCTAACCCTTCTGAGCTTTCACTTGCAAACTCAAGGCCTCCAAAAGGGTCCCTGCACGCACTCCTTGCAGCAACTTTCAAATAAACTCTGGTTATTTAGGGTCTTTAACTCCGTGCACTCCTTGCAACAACAATCTCTCAATTTCTCTCTTGGATTTGTAAAATCCAAGACTCCACCTGGCCTGCGCACACCTTACATGGCTTTGTGCTCTTCTAACGCTCTTTGCCTGTAAAGGCACAATTTGAATCTCCTCTGAGGGTTCTGAGATGAAACACGGACCCTGGTCGATGCACTCCTTGCGGACCCTCCACTGCACTCTTTGCAGGAGTTCTCAGAAAGAGAAACAACTGAAACTCATTCACCCCTTATCCAGAATTCAAACATTCAACATAGAATTCTAGAGCATACACACACACATTGGCATTGAAATAGAATGCACACAGAGAATGCAAACAAGCCTGCAACATACCAGTTAATAGGTGGTTCCAACAACCATAACAAACACATAGATTGGAATCAAAACTTTGTTCTATTAATTCCAGTGCTCCTGTACATGACGAATAACAACTAAAATGCATAAAATTATATGTCCTCCTATATTCCTCTCGGCATCTCTACAGCTTATGAATTATGAATTATGTTCCAATGATACAAGGGTTGAGGGTGTCTATCATTCGTTTTTCCTCCTACCTCCTACGCTCTTAAAACTGTCTAATCTATTAAATTAAATCTACCTACTTTCATTCATTATGCATAAATGCCTCTACATTTGACAGATGAGTGAAATGCTCAAGATCTGTTTACAATCTCCAAAACACAAAAGTAAGTACGCTTCCCTAGCTATTACATTAATGTTCATTCATTAATCTTCAAAACACTTCAAAATGTGCGTTGGTGCTTTTCTAGCTGTCTCCTTTGGTTAGGCACGTGTCTTTGGCTTTATACGATGCTCCTGCATCAATTTTGAAGGATGGTCCCTCTCAACTCCTCATAAGTGGGGGGCTTATACCCTAGGCCAAGAATAGCAACAACCTCAAACATGGACACATAGAATGGGTTCCTGGAAAAATTGAATGGAATATCACTCCATAGAAGGCATCTACCCACAATTTTGTTCGCTTCTTCTTTCTCTCTTTTTTTCAACATGGACCTGATAGACGGTTGTGCATCAGGTGTGGATCTTGGCACAAACAATGGTGATTGTGTTGTAGGCATTACAGAGTATGAGTGGATCTCACTAGACTCCACTCCCATTGCCCCAAGAGTGTGTGTGCTTGACTTGGATCTTGAAGCGATTTATTTTTTCTTAGCTTCTTCGTACTTTTTATTTTCTGCATAGTCTTCAAGTGCTTTTGTGGCCTTCACAACGAGTTCTAGGCTTTAAATGGGACAAATCTCCACCTCATGCCCTAGAATTTTTGCAAGGTGGTATTTTAGCTTGTATACCCGGTCATTATTTTCCCACATAGATTGCATGAGAGATATTGTTGATTCCCTGGATTAATAAGCTCACCATACTCCCAGAATGGATCCAATGACTTTGGCATCTTTAATATGGAAAAATATGAACCTAGGGAAAAAAAAAATCATTTTTTAGCATGTGTTATTGATGAAAAAATGAAAATTTAAAAATCAAAGATAAATCAATTATGTATCTAGCATTCAAACTTGGTTTTGAACCCAAAATAGACACGACATTGACCTAGGGCAAGAAAATCCCAAAAACGTTTTTGGGCATACATGGCAAGAAAAAAAATCACATAACAGTGGCAAAAAATGGTTTTTGATCCATCAAAAATCTATTTTGAAGATGTAAAACTCATTGCCACTGAAAACCTATTAAAATCTATGGTGGAAAAATGAGAAATAATGGGCAATTTTTTTTACTTACCTCCAAATACAAAAACTGTGAAGTGGACTGAAAATTTCAATGCCAAATCCACAAATCTGACCCTTGAATCCACAAAATCCCAATGGAAAACTCTTCCTTGGCTGGTTGGATGGCTTGGCTCTCCTCCTTGGCTAAATGTCAAAATAAAAGAAAAAAAATCCCTCGCGGATCACTTAAACCGAAAAACTTTTTAGCAAGCGAATTTTTCCCTATTTTTCCTCAAAAAATGGCAAAAAAATAGGTCGATTTTTCCTGTGATTGTTTTAGAAAAAAAAAAATGGATCAAATCACGATTTTGGTGATTTTTGTAACAGAGATGTTAATACAAGTTAATTAGGCTTGGTAACTTTTCCGCCATGTTTTTGTCTTCTTGATTTTCTTGCTCTGTATTTTTATCATGGTTGATTCAAGATACATGATATAAAATCAATGGTTTTGACATCGGTCATTTATGGGATTGATTTTGTCCCCGAAAAAATAAGAATAGGAAATAAAAACTCACCATTAGAATTTTGTTATGCCACAACTCGAATCCTTAAAAACTCCTTCACCTTCTTCAATGGAAGATGCAGGATGTAACTCATCAACATCTTCCAACAACAACTCCTTCACAGACACATAGGTATCACAATGCTCTGATACCACATGATAAAAATACGGAGCAAGAAAATCAAAAACTCATAATATGGTAGAAAAGTCACCAAGTCGAATCAATTCATATGTACATCAATAATATATTTATAATACATCTCAATATAACAACCTCGCAACCATATCATAACTAAACAATTGTTAAAGTCTATTTAGGACTTTGCTTAGAAATTATATACTTTAAATGTTTTCATTCTTTGCTTGGAATTTTATGTATATTGAGTTATAAAGGGGTTCTATTAAATTTGTAAATTAGTGTTATAAGCGGAAATCAAGGAGTTATAAGGTGGTTCCTTTTTGTAAATGAACCATAAGGTTTTATTATTGTCAAAAGTTATAAAAATGCTTGCAAAATTGTAATTAGAGTTATAAGGTTTATTAAGGGGTTATAAGGTATTGTCTAACGTCCTATACCCATCCAAAATTGAATAAAAAGGTTTTAAGAGATTTGTATGTGTATCATATTGACATTTGGTGAATTTTTTCACACACAACTCATACACATCAATAACATAAAAAAGCATTCATTTACAACAAAGGAAATCAATTAAAGACGAACATGTTTTTATTTTCATCTCTATTGCATGTTTTGCCATTTTTTTTTTTTATATTTAAGACAATACACCTATGGAAATGCTCTTAGGTCTGAAAATGCTCTTAGGTAACACTGGACAAACAATTTCATTATTTTTTAAGATAGAGTGTGTGCGCTAAAAACTTTCAAGTAAGACATATTAGACCTACCTAACATTTTGGTAACCGTCAATTCAGTAACAACTTTTTTTAATATAAATTTTTATCTATCAAAACAAAAATATTTGCATGGCTATACAAATAATTCTTAGCCTTATGTATGAGAGAAGTGTTTAAATTGGTTCGTTTACTTTATTAAAAATGACGTTTAACAAAACTTCATCAAATTAAATTCATATCGATACATTTTAATAAAATATATAAAATAATAAGGTATTTTATTTAAATTTATTTAATTTTTTTTTATTTTAAAAATATATTAAATTAATTTATCAAAATTAAAATATATATATATTATATATAATATTTCATTTTAATCACTAAATCATAAATATGAAGGGTAGGTATGTATATTTTCATATATTTTAATAATCAAATTGTTGCAGAGAGGGGTCATTTTTCCCACAAATAAGTAAGAGGTCTCATACACTAATTTAGTGTATAGCTTAGCTATAAAGTTAAAAATAAATTATTATTATTATTATTATTATTATTAATTAATTAAACGTAAATAATATCTAACATAACTTAAGGTCAAGGCCAAGCACCAAATTGGTGTATGAGATCCCCTTTTATTTGTGGGTGGGACAAGCTTCCCTCACTATTTGAACTTGTGACCTCTTAAGAAGAAAGACATATTCTTAACCATTAAACCCATTCAAAATGTAAAGATATCTTTATCATTCTATAAAATTTTCTTAACCATGAAAAAAAATACAGTAAAAATATCTTTATTATTATATAAAAATATATTTATCATTGTATAAAATTTTCATAACCATGACAAAAATACAGTTAAAATATCTTTATTATTATATCATTGTTTAAATGATGATGAATGCTTACTAAAATAAAATAAAAGATAACATATTTAAATTTTTTTATAGATCACGTTATGGTAAAACTCACACATATTCTTAATCATTACACCCACTCGAACTGTATATGAAACTTCGCGAAAGCGAAAGCGAAAATGAGAGCTAAAAGGAAAGGCAGGAAAGGCGAAGGCCACAACGACGATATAAATGTTGTTGGAGAGGGAGATTGGGGAGAAATCAACTCATATGTACTTTTTATTCTTAATCATTACGCCCACTCAAACTGTATATAAAATTTATCCTGATAAAACTCTAATTATAAAAAAAAAAGAGTTTTATAATAAAAAATATGACCAAATTCAATATAAAATTAGAAAAAGCTCTGATTGAAAAGCCGAAAACACTGAGAGTAGCAACGCTCCAAATCATTTTTAGAAATGATGATAATGAGCTATTCAACTACATTTCACACAGGTGTGAAAACACTGAACACACACGTTTTTACTGAACGCACGATTTTAGCTTCCAGAGAGTCACCACGGATGCGAGCGCCTGGGATGAACTTCCACCTTCTGCCAGAGCTTCTTTGGCACTCTCCCTCAATTCTCTCGCCCTCTCCCTCTTCTTCTTTCCATCCTCTCCTTCCATCAATTCCCGCGCCGCTTTCTCCACTTCCTCTTTCGTTACAATCCCATCCGCTCGCCGTTGCGTTCGTATCGCCATTTTAATTTCGTTCACCAAGAAGAAAGCGACCAGCCTTTGATCCGCTTGGAGGGGCCAAGCGATCAAAGGAATCCCGTACCAAATGCTCTCCAGCACCGAGTTCCAACCACAGTGAGTCAGAAAGCCTCCTGTGGATGGGTGAGCGAGGATGGCGACCTGCGGAACCCACGAGGTAACAACCAGACCATGATCCTTGGTCCGCTGTTCGAAACCCCGGGGGAGCAGCGTGCAGACGTCTGGCCCGGAAGCATTCGGAGGACTGCACAGAACCCACAGGAAACGCTGCCCGCTGGCTTCCAGTCCCAAAGCGAGCTCCCCGATCTGCCCGACCGACAGAAAATTTACGCTTCCGAAGGAAACGAAGACAACAGAAGAGGTTGGCTGGTTATCAAGCCATTGCAGGCACCCACTACCATCCTGGTGATCAGATTCTGGGGAAGCAATGAAAGGGCCGACTGGATACACCGACGGCATGCTGATTCCATCGACGCTCTGGAGCATCTCGCCATTGACGAGTGCCTGAATGCACCCACTCTCCAGATCCTGAAACGTGTTTATCAGAATCCCGTCCGCTTTTAGGAGGCGATATGAATTGCGGAGGAAGAGGTGATAAAGCGGATCAAACTTGTCCAGCATTGGGTCAGGGAAATCTTGTGCAGGTATGGATGGAAGTCCCGGGACCTTAACAGAGCCGTCCAAATCCTTCACAGATTCCTTCATCTCGGCATCCATTTTGGGATGGTAGCACATGAGAGAAAGATTAGAGGCTGATGCAGTGAAAAGAATATAGCTGGGTATCTTCAGGTTAGTGCTAACCTCAAGCATGGCAGCGCAGAATAGATCGGTGATGAAAGCACTTATGGGGTTAGAGGAATCGCTCAACAGGGTCCTCAGAGTCTTCCCGACTAAGCCTTTGGACTTCTCCATGAATTCAAATATAGAGATTAAGGGATGCACATTCTTATTTTCAGATTCCAACTGCACTTCAGCGGGGAGCTCAATGAAGCGAATGCCCAATCCTGAAGACGCCAGAGACTGCATGTAAGCAGTTTGAGCAGAGCTGGCCCTGAATCTGGCAGTCTTGATAAAGGTTATGGAGAAACCATGGCGAGATGCCAAGAGCTTAGCCAACTCACAGAAGGGTATCAGGTGCCCCATTCCGGCCAGCGATGGATCGAAGATCACTAGGTGAGGCTTTCTCTGATCCATTATTGCACAAGAGGCCTCAATTCCTTCGTCTAGGTGAGGCTTTCTCTGATCCATTATTGCACAAGAGGCCTCAATTCCTTCGTCCACTCCACACAGCCCGTGGAAGTAATTTATAGAAAACAATAATACTGTTTGTGCAAGGGCCACTGAGAGAATGTTAGCATTCTTGAGGACTTTCTTGGATTGGTAAGTATTGAAAGCCTTCGAAGCACCACACAATTCTCTTTAATTTTCACGGTACAATGGTTTCAGCATTCCTGATTAGTATTGGTACGTTTTTTCTAATTTGACAAGTATTTAAAAGGTTTTTTTAATGTGGGTGTCCTTTGGATGCTCTGTAAGCTCTATCAGATTATATGTACTCTGTGTAAGTTTGTGGGGAAGTGTGGACCATTGAATCCATTGGATTCAACAGTTCATTGTCAGGTATACAAAGCATTTAATACTTTGCAGTTTGTAAGACTGCATTTGAACCTCGACCAACAGTCTATTCCTGTGTATGTTTACTTACACTTTGTGTTCTGAGTGCATATGGTTGGTTGTAAGCTTACAGTAAGTTTCTTCTTATAAGTCAGTCAAGTTGTCCCAACTTCCATGTGCTCTGTATAAATTGAAGTAAGTTTACAGTATAGTCTTTATTGTAAATGTAAGTAAGTTTACAGTATAGTCTTTATTGTAAGTCAGACAAGCTATCCCATCTCTCATGTAAGACCCCTTTAATAATGAAAAGATTTTAAAAAAAAAAAAAAAAACACAAAATTAAGGTTTTTTTTTTCAGATAAATGAGTTTTGGTAAGGCAGTCACTAAAAGTATTACCAGGAAGTATTACTAGGTTTCCTTTTGTTTTTGTTTTTATTTTTTAAGATAAATGAGTTTTGTAAGGTAGGTTAGTCTCTGTCAAGTAATGAAATAAGCTGGTATGGACCACTAGTGAGGGAGACAAGATGAATAAGTAAGTAGCTGGCCAATTTACATAGGCATTGTCTACTTTTTTTTCCTTTTCATCATAATTTGACATAATCTTCACTTAACATAATTTTTTTTTGAATTGCATTTTTGAAATGTGAAATGGATTTCACACCAAAAATGCAATTTTAAAGAACAAAAAGCATTTCTAAATTTATGTAGTTGATCTCCAGTAAGTTGCCATGAAATCAGCTTGTATGTAACGCCTACTACAAATTATTAGGCATAACCATAATTTCTAATAAATCTACTAGCTGGCATGTCCCCGCCTACCACTATAACCTCCACATGTCATACACCACTATAACCTCCACTTACGTATGCCCCTTTAAATTGGGGGGATTTGAACTGGCAACCCCATGAAACATAACACTTCATAAAAAAGATATAATATTATAGATAAATAAATTTAGATATTTAAAACATAATAAAATTTAATTTATAAAGTTAAACCATGAAAAAATTGGCAAAGTTTTTTGGTCAACTGCAAACTAATAAGTGGTTAACCAAAACTCATTGCTATAGTCTTTAAAAAAAACCCTTAAAAAACCCACCTAAATATATAGTGTAGTCTAAAGGTTTTATGTTTTTTTACTTTCCAACAACTATCACTTAAATTAGACAACACTAAATCAATTTTGGACTAAACTAATTGGAAAAACTACCAAGGTTAGAAAACATGCATCTATTTATTAGGTGTATACTTATTGGAAATGGTCAAAATTAATGAGCTTTTAATTATGAATAAGTTTTATATGGATAAGATTTAATATAAAAGGAATTGTTCTTAAACTATAAGACCATAAATTAAAGGGATAACATTTAACAAATTAACTTCATTGCAGGTCAAAACATAGCAGTTAGTCATTACTAGAGGTCATTAAGGTGATTAGGATGAAGTGACCATTAAGCAATTAAAGCTACCACACGCCACTTAGCCACCATTAAGCAATTAAGTTACTATGACACAATTTTTAGGTTTTTTTATTTTTTTTCACTGTTATTCTTATTAGAATCAAATGAAACTTTCAATTTACAATAGATGTATCTTCCATGAATTATGAATATTCATTCTCCTTCTACAGATTTTACGTGTGATATCCTATGGTCATTTTATATGGCTAAAACAAAGTATAACCCATTAGTTGTTTTTGGTTAAAACCACCTTATAGGATGTGTAATTTCCCAGATCTAACAATATTTCCATTGTCGAGGTCTTCGAAAAATAACCATCCTAAAGTATCATTGAGAGCCTCTTTGGCAAGTTGCCCGCTACTGTATTGAACTATCTGTGGATGTGCATGAAATTTATGGTCTCAAAACCTTTCTTTAATGTGTCGATCTTCTCCTTCCAGTGGCTGAGATAGATAAGATCTAGATTGGATTTGTCATTTATCCAGTCAATGGTGACCTTTGAATTGACTTCCACCATTAGTTTTTTAATAGAATAATGTGTGGCAAGTACGAGGATTCCCCACAATCCCATCATCTCGGCTTTCATATTATTTCCTGAACCTCCAGCAAAATGTGCTTTGATAGTGTGTCCGGATGTGATTTCTAAATATATTCATATGCCACACTTATTTTCTGCCACTGCACCATCAAAGAAGCCAATTGGATTGTCATTGAAATAGATTGGGTTCAGTAAAACCTCTAATTTGTCTTCTTCCTCTTTGTATGGATGTTAGTTAATGGATAGGAGAACTTTTTTATGTATCCAGGGATCATTCATGTTCCAGTTTTCAAACAAAATTTTATTTCTGAATTTCCAAATGTCCCACATAATCAGAAATGTAATGTGTCTTAAATTAGGAAGTTTGAAGAACCAGTGTTTTAAATTTTCTTCAATGGTGGATCTCTTCCATTCACTGTTGATCCTCATTGTTGTGAGGACATTGGCCCAAATAAGTTGTGAGATCTGGAATTCTACAAAAAGGTGTGTGACGGATTCTTCATCTTTAAGGCACAGGATGCAGATTGAGGGGCCAATGCCGCCTCTTTTTTGGTAATTAATACCTGTGAGGATGCAGTCCTCTATGCATAGCCACATGAAGCATATTAATTTGACTGTGATCTTTACCGTCCAGATCGTTTTATGCCACCACTTCTCAACAGCCAGATTATTTGTATAAAGAATGGACTGATATGCTAATCTGGCAGTGACCTTACCTGTCGAATGGTTCCAAGACCAAATGAGCTTATCCTTTTCTATGCTAAGTTGCATGTCGTTGCTTCTGATATTTTGAACGAACCTTTCCCATTCCGCGTTGAGTGTATCACTTAATCCCAGATGACGAGAATCCATCCATTGTTGGATCGTTTCAGTTGAGTCGATCACGATGGCTTGTGCTAGTGTATTAATGAATTGGTTGTTTAATGCCTATAGGATCGGTTTGGAAAACTGATAGTAATCATTGCATCCAATAAAGGGGTCGCGCCCAAAGACAATGCGCTGCCCTGTCCCTATTTCCCATGCCAACCATCGTTTGATGATCGGTAGTGAAAGTATCAAATTTTTCCAGATAATGGAAGAATTCTGGGTGGAGTGAGCATCCTTACACAACTAAGAAATAATATCTATTCCTTTTTTATATTTATTTTTAAGTATTTTGTTCCAAAGATTGGTTTCAAAAAGACCTCTCCAACAAGATTTGGCGGCAAGAGAATGAGCGAACCATGTCAAGTGTTTAATGCCCCAGCCTCCAAATTGTTTTGGCTTTGCTAGATTTTTCCATTTAGTAAGGTGGTATCCAGTGCCTTTCTTACCTCCTTTCCAAATAAATCTACTGATCATAAGCTGGATGCGTTGGAGCACAGAAGTCGGAGCTTTCACGGGGCCGAACCAATAAACTGAGAGGCTTTGTAAAACTGAAGTTGCTAGAGTGAGTCTTCCACCCAAGGAGAGCCAGCGATAGGTCCAATTCCCAATCCTCTTATCAATCTTCTTAATAAGCCACATCCAATCGCTAACTCTGTAGTTGTTTGGTTTCAGAGAAAACCCGAGGTACTTCATCCCTTGATCAAGGGTTTCAATTTGAATATTGAATTCTGATAGAAGGAAGCTCCTTAGAATTGGATCGATATTCTGAGCAATAAAAACATATTTATGGCAGTTAATAGACATTCCTGTAGCAGCACAGAATTTTGATAGAATAGTTTGAAAAGTTTTCCAGTATTCAAGTTTCTCGGAGCCCGAGATGAGGACATCATCAACGAACAGAAGGTGAGAGATAAAGGTGTCAGCAACGACTTTGAGTCCTTGAAAAGTTCTCGTCTCCACTGCTTGTGTCATCATTCTGCTGAGTGCTTCTATAACAAGCTAGAAAATCAAGGGTGATAGTGGGCAACCTTGACGAAGACCCTGATGGCAGCTAAAGAAATCTGTGGGGATTCCATTCACCGATACTGTCGTTTTGACCAAGGTAATGCAACCCATGATCCATTTAATGACATTCCAGCCAAGTCCAATCTGATCAAGTAGTAAATGGAGGAATTTCCAGCTGACACTGTCATAAGCTCTTTTTAAATCAAACTTTAAGATGACCGAATTCAGTTTTCTCAACTTTGCCGAGTGGAGGCATTCTTGAGTGATACCCACAACATCAAAAATCAGCCTATCTTTCAGGAAGCCAAATTGTTCAGTGGAGATATAGTTAGCTAGAGTATCTTTGATACGGGAGGCAATAATCTTGGAAATGACTTTGTAGGAGAAATTGCACAATGCAATGGGCCTGAAGTCATTGAAATTGACAGGCTTACAGACTTTAGGAATTTGAGTGAAGAACGTTGCATTTAGAGCTCCAAGGATAATTCCTTTTCTGTAAGCTCTAAATGCCGAAAAATTATGTAAGCTCTAAATCAAAGAAGTGCCGAAAAAGTTCCTGAGTCCATCCGTCTGGACCAGGACTTTTTTCTTTGGGCCTAATGTCAATAGTGTCTTTTATCTCAGAGAGTGTAACAAGTTTACCTATTGTCACATTATCATATTCCTTGAAGAAACAAGGAATCGTCTTCAGTACATCAATGTGTAAATCAATGTTTTCAGACTCAATGGCTTTGTACTGTGATCTAAAATGATTGTAGGTCAGCTTGTGTAACTCAGATTCGGTTGAGAATAAATTCTCTTCAGCATCAGTCAGGTCCCATATAGTATTATGGTTGCGCCTCTCAATTGCAAATTTGTGAAAAAAAACTGGTATTCTTATCACCTTTTTCAATCCAGGTCGTCGAGCTTCAGAGTCTCCAAGTGGATTCTTCAAGAGATAAAATGTCATTCTTCTTTTGTGTTAGATCTTGAAGAGTATTCAGATCCTCTGCATCAAATAAATGGGAAGTACTGTAAAGAGTGTCATAATTTGTTGTTCTAAATGAACCGGGTCAGCATTCATTTTTTGTTTCTTTTTGAGTTGCCATTTAATGACAGTCTGCTTCAGATATTTAAGTTTTTCATAGAGCAAAAGGATAACAGAAGAATCAGTCCACTCTTGTAATTCCACCTAGGTTGTGTATACAAGTGAGATAAAATCGAGGTCTTCAATCCATGTGTAGTTGAACTTAAAGGGTGTCGTCGATGGTCATGGGGGACCTTCAATTTGTAAACATATCGGCTGATGATCAGAGATCATTGAAAATTCAACCCATGATCTGAAATGATGGTGTTTGTCAACCATCTTGGAGGCTAATAGGAATCAGTCTAGTCTTTTGGAGATACCATTGGACCCGGTTCTTCTGTTTCGCCATGTAGGAGTGAGGACTAAAGGCTGGAGATCAATAAGCCCTAATCTATGAAGGAGAGAATCAATAAAGTCTACCATTGGATCAGTCCTAGAAGATGGGCCCCAAACTTCATTTGTGGAGAGGGTAAATTTGAGATCACCCCCTATAATAAGGTTGTCCTCATGGAGAAGACCCGAATCAAAAAGTGTTTTCCAGAAAGGCTCACGTTCTTTGTAGGGTGCATAGCAATTGAGAAATTTGAAAGGGGATTTTGAGATTTTAACCTTACCATCTAAAAACATCCCTGCAGTAGTACCAAAAGCTTGAAATTTTGCAACATCAGGGTTCCAGCCGGTGAGCAGGCCTCCAGAGCAGCATAGAGAGTCTAAGGAAACAACGAACCAGTGTGGAAGGCAATGTACAAAGAGTTCTTTCGCCTTATCGCCAAGGACCAGAGTTTCTTGGAGAAAGACTATGTCCGGCTTAATCTTAGAAAATAATCTTTTAAGGGAAGCTAGCTTAGTGGGGCTTCCAAACCCACGGAGATTGAGAGATAAAAGGATCATTAAGAGACATTTTTGGGCGGCAAGGGTGCTCTAAGGGCCGCAGGTGTAAGACAAACAGGTCCTGGATCAGTGGAAACGGTTCGTAAAGTGGGAGGCTCTGTAATAGTGAAACCAACAAGCCCACCCTCTACTGAGCCTGGGGGATTCTTGGGAGGTCTGGAGCGATTTTCCCTAATAGTAACATTTGATCGATAAGGGGAGGGAGTGGGGAGAGAGTGCATGACAGTGAGGGGGAAGGGGGAGAGTGGTGCGAGTGAGAGGGTAGG
>SNQJ01S0056287.1:85556-102364 GCA_010110895.2 Picea sitchensis | reverse complement strand
TTCAGTATTGTGACAAAGATCGGGACATGGAGCAGATTGTGCACAGGCTTTATGAGGAGCCCATGAGGGGTGGGCAGGGTTATCGGAGGGTAAAACCTTTTTAAGGGGAGCAGGAGGGGTAGAGGAGGAATCCAATTTATCCAGGAGAAATCTCCAAAAATATTCAAAAATGTCAAGAACCCAAGCTTCATTATCCTTTAAGTACATAAGCTCATCTTCGGTGATTTTTAAAAAGGACAAGAAGAATTCCCGCATCTTACCAAGGAAGGAGTCTTGTTCCAAGGATTGATGAAGAGTTGGTCCAATCTGGTTCAAAGACGAGCTGGAGGGTGAAGTCTTGGTCGAAGGACAGTTGTTTCTCATGTGCCCAATCTGCCAGCAAAAAAGACATCGAAAGGGTTCCCTCCAATAGTCAATAGATTGTCTAAAGGTGTGTTCTCCAACATTGATCTCAATGGAATCTGGAATGCTGAGTTCAAGGTCAAATTCAGCTAAGACCCAAGCTGCCCTTTTATTTGACCAGTTGAGAGAGCGGAGGTCGAAATAAATAAACTTCCCTGCAGTGTTAACAATCATCTCCATGATTGGTAAGGACCACAGTTCGACCGGGAAAACAGAGAGTATCATCCATAAATTATGTGTGAGTTTATGGGAGTTTTTTATTGTGGAGTTTTTGATTGTCCATAAGGTTCTGGTAGAGGTTCCGCAGGCAAGACTAAATCGGGGGGATTTGAACCCTGAACCTCATCTAACATAACACTTCATATCACGAGACTTACCAACCATCAACCATTCCTCTTTAAAAAAACCCATCAATCTTACTTACCAATCTTACTTAAATTGGATAACACAATTGTTGACTAAACTAATTGTTGACTAAATCAATTTTAGACTAAACTAATTAGAAAATATGTATCTCTATTTATTACGATGATACCTATTAAAAATAGCTAAAATCAATGAGCTTTTCATTATGAATACTTTTTATATGGATAAGATTTAATATAGAAAGAATATTCTTAATCGTATTCATAAATAAATTAAAGGATAACATTTAACAAATTAATTTCAACTTCATTGTATGTCAAAACATAGCTCTTAGTCATTACTAAGAGTCATTAACTTGATTAACATAATAATGACTGAATTTATTGAGATATATACAAAGAAATTTAAATTATTTACTGAATCTGAGGTTATTAACTATGTGTGGGGCTTTTCACTAAGTAGGGATCAATAAAATGTAATTCTATTAGGATGACACGGCCATTAAGCAATTAAGTTACTATGACACGACCATTTGTATGTTTTCCCACTTCTCACAATTTTTTAGTTTTTTAATTATGTGTGCATTTATGCGAGTTTTTAATTTCCAATAAGGTTCTAGTAGAGGTTCTTTACCAGAGACTGCAAGAGAATACCCTATTCACATTATTTACTTACTATGAGCCTCGAGTTATTAACTATGCTTGTTTTTTCACTAGATAGGGGTTACATTATTTACGTTTTTAACTGTGTTTGGAGTTATTAAGATGAAGAAGCAATTATGTTACCATGATAGGTCATTCTTAGGTTTTTTTTACTGTGTGTTTTTACTATATGTTTTTTTTTTACTATGGATCAGTTTCTTTACTGGAAATTGAGGTTTTTTTTGGAAATTTTTTCATTTTATTTCTTATACTTATATTTCTATAATATTAATTATATCAATCAATGGATGTTATCTTACTGAGATGGATAGGGGCAATGGAAGTTCAAGTATTTTTCAATTGATGATATCTTATTGAGATGGATTTGAACTTGGAACTTCATTAAATATAACACTTCATATTATTGGATTTGGTAATTGAGCTTTCCCCAAAACTTAAAAAAGATATAATATTATAGATAAATAAATTTAGATATTTAAAATATTAATAAAATTTACTTTATAAAGAAAGTTAAACCATAAAAAAATTGGCAATTTTTTTTGTCAACTACAAACTAATAACTGGTCAACCAAAACTCATTGCTATATTCCTCCACTTTAGCCAAGACTAATAAATATTGAAAACCTATGATACCAACCATCAAGGACAACACAATTGTTGACTAAATCAATTTTGAACTAAACTACCAAGGTTAGAAAATATGTATCTCTATTTATTACTACTAGAGGTGTCACGTATTGAGATATATAGAGAGAAATTTATTTACTGAATATGAGATTATTTGGGATTTTCACTAAATAAGGATTAGTAAAATGCAATTCTATTAGGATGAAGGGGCCATTAATCAATTAAGTTACTATGACACGAACATTTTTAGGTTTTTTTTTTTTACTGCTTGTGAGTTTACTGGAACCATAAGATTTATGGGAGTTTTTAATTGTCGATAAAGTTTTGGTATATAATCTTGTGAAATAAATTATATAATATAATTAATATTCATAAAATTTAATAAACAATTTTTATAAATTTTATATATATAATTATTATTTTACATTAAAAAAACTTTTGGTAATAAAATATAAGATTAATTAAATTGTTATATTGATTTAACTTAGTTTAATATTTGAAAAAAATGAAAATTAATGATCTCTATCCATTTATATCAACTACTTTTGTTTATTTATTTATATGATTGTTACGAGTCACTATACCTCTCTAAGACAACAATACATACCGTAGTTATTATTTTCTAATCATGCATCCAACGCAATGGTAGTGCAAGGTATAAGTTTAATGATGAACGGGAAGCAAATGATGAAACAGTTATTGCATAATTGAATAATTGTGAATTAAAATTTGGATGAGGGGTAGTTTGCGTTGTTACGGGAGGGAATATTTGAAAAATATCGTTGTGATTAGTGATCAAATTGAGCCATCAACAACCTTTGATCAAGTATATTAAAAATATATATGCATTAATAAAAAATGTTTATTTTTGTTTTTGTTATTAATTTTTGAAAAATGCAAATTAAAATATTAAAAATATATATACATAAAAAAATGTTTATTTTTGTTTTTGCTAAAAAATTTTTTAGAAATGCAAATTAAAGTTTTAAATTTTGTATGAAGGGTGAACATGTCATTCATGATAATATTAATCATGCGATTAATATTAATAAAATATTCTTCACCTTTACTTTCGTGCCTTGAAACTAGTTCCACTTGTTCCATGGCACTTAATGGACATAAAGCGAGAAAAGGTTGTAGCATGTGCTACATAGTGATTGAATTTGAAGTGGGTGGTACGATAAGTTTGGACACTTCAAAGACAAGTGTTTAAATTTCTTGGTGTCTAAATGTCTTGGAGGATCGAAGGAGAAAATGGATTTTACTAACCAATTTTCTAAAGCAAGGGTTTTCAAATTTCAGTATCCAGGTTTGTAGTTTTTTTATTGTTTCAAGTTTGAAATTTCATAATATATCCTAGCACTTTCTGAGGTTGGTAGTTGGAGATAAATATGATGATGATGACATGTTGGGGTTTAGTTTTTTCTACAAGTGGTTTTATGTTTTGATTTTATTGGTGGTAGAGCTTTATGTTGGTAAGTGTTCTTGGGCTTGGTGTTTGTATGTTCTCTAAATTCATGTCTAGTTTCTGGTTTTTGATCTAGATCTTTGTGGTTAGATCTTTGTGAGCTATATCAAAACGGAAAATTTGGTTCTAATTTGGTTCTAATACTTTGTTATGACAATTTGAATATGCAATATACGGTTTTAATATATCTTTCTTGTCATGGTTTCTACCTCTAGTAAGATTTGTGAATCTTGTGATGGATTTTAGAAATTCATAAATTAGTCTGAAACTACAACTTAATTTAGTTGTCCTGGGTTTTGATTGTGGATCTCTATCACTTTTGATGAGCTATATAGAAACGAGATATTTGGTTCTAATATTTTGCAATGGAAATCTGAATATGTAATATATGGTTTTAATAATAATATTAATACTCTAATTTTAAGGTCATGACCAAGCCAGACACCAAATTGGTGTATGAGACCCCCTTGTTTGTGGGTCAAGTCATATCTATATATCTATCTTGTCACGGTTTCTACATCTGGTAAGTTTTGCCAATCTTGTAATGGCTTTTAGAAATTCATAAATTGGTCAGGTTAATTTCGTTGTTTAGGGTTTTAATGTGGATCTCTGTGACTTTTGATGAGCTGTATTGAAACAAAATATTTGGTTCTAATATTTTGTAATGGCACTCTGAATATGCAAAATCCAGTTTTAATATATCTCTCTTGTCATGATTTATGCCTTGTTACGTTTTGCGGATGTTGTATAAATTGGTTTAACAATAGCTTAATTTCATTGTCTTGGTTTTTTATGTGGATCTATGTGGTGCTTTTGATGATTGTATAAAAACTGAGTATCTAATTCTAATTTTTTTATAATGGCGCTTTGAATATGCAATATACGATTTTACTACACATCTTCCCCTGTCATTTTTTCTGTCTTTTGTAAGCTTTGCCTATTTTCTAATAGCTTTTAGAATTCTTAAATTGGTCTGAAACTACAGTTTGTTGATAACCCTAGCGAGACTTGAGTGTTCTTGGACAAGTGTGATCGACTTTATTTATATAAAGAAATATGTTATTAGGGCTTAATCAATCGTGGTAAGTTATTTTTTTATATAAAGCAATAGGTGATTAGGGTTTAATTTATAGTTGGTGAGTTGTTTTAATAGCCCTTTAGGGCTTTGGGAATATTCTTGTGATCTGCTTTGTTATCTTGGTAGGAGTTCGACGTATGTCCACCTCAAATAAAGTTAATTGAGGTTTTGTAGTCTTGGAATTGTCAAGTATTCACGCTTGCACTCTTTTCTTGTTTTAGGTTTTAAATTTCACTATATATCCAAGTTTAGACATAGAAAATGAAAATATAATGCTATGTGATTCGTGTTAGTGTTTGATAATATTTTATTTAACACATTTATTTTATAAAGTATGTACTTAATTAATTGTTGTCAATTTAAATATATATATATTTTTAGAAACTTTCCATCGTGATGGAAGGGTTGCTTAAGTATATACCCTTCTCATTGAAATTAGGACCAAACTTAAAATTTGATCATTAGGACCAACCCTTCAAATTTGATCACTCATTATGATGTACATTCATGGGTACAACGGATTTTAAAATTCAATTTAAACAACAGAAAATTGTTCTTTCATGCAAATTTGTATCGTCGAATTTCGACCAAAAAAAAACAAAATGTAGAATATTTAGACAACACCTTTCTTCTAATTATGGTTTAATGGTATTTATCTTCCTCCGTGCCTCCGAGGTTTTGAGAGTCTCTCAATTAAATCAAACCAAAAAAATTCAAATATCTTCAAACACACTGTAACCATGCGCTAAGCGAAAATGAAACCAAACCTTTTGAAAATTATTTATCTTGTGCACCAGAGCCAGATGGTCGAGCCAAATGAGCTCATTCTTTTCGATGGTAAACCTACTAATAGGATGTTGTGTTATGCCCAGGAAAATTCATGGAATAAAATATCAAGGGTATTGTCCAAACCTTGTGAGGTTGCCTTAGTTCTATTTTCCATGACATTGTTCCTTTAGGCCACCCTTATCTCGATTGCAGATTCCTTTTACCGACCTATGTTTTCGGTTGGGCCCATTCTCGGAATTCATCTGGGAAGAAATGCCCATTGCCTGAATCGTCAAAAAACTTTGCAATCGGAACTGCATTGTACTTTGTACTCTACACCCTGTGTAGTGTACTCTCTATCAATTATCAATTGGTGCAGCATGTGCAGTGTACTCTTGTTAGAAAACTAGGATCGTGGAGAAATAAAATAAAACAAATGTGAAAATAAACATAGAAGATATACAATACAATAGAGACACAGATATATGTGGTTCACCCAGTGTGGGCTATGTCCACTAGATAAATTTCCAGGTCCTTCCTTTATTATTATCCATCAAAATGAAGGGATACAACCTACAACATACCCATTGTAACTTCCTCTTCTTTCTCTCACAATCTCCTCTCTCAGAATACAACATTCACACACATACACAGCCACAATACAATTCCCTCATGAAAAGAGGGTTTCCTTATAGGGAAAAAAAACCTTAACATAACTTCTACTATCAGATCTGCGACCTTATAATGAGCAGTCGAGATTGACTATGAAATTACAATATTTTACAAGGCATTTTTTCCCAAAATTTCACTTTGAGGACGTTGCCCCCAAATCCCCCCCATACCCCCCTTATTAGGAAATGGTATCCAAGCACGATTGAAACAAACATCTGAATCAATAAAATAATCAGGGTCCACAACCAACAATCTCCCACTAGGAGACTGGTCACAACAACTCCATTGTTGTTGTACCTGTTGGAATATGATCCACCTTGGACCTGGAAAATTTCTCATCTTCACCTTCATGCTTGAAGACCAACTCAAGCTAAGCAAGAATTCAGTTTCTCCCTGGTTACTACCTTTGTTAACATGTCTGTAGGATTCTGGCTAGTATGTATCTTTTCCAACTTCAAATTTGATCTTCCAAGACGGATCTTATGAAATGGTACCTGAGTTGTACATTATTAGTATTAGAATGGAAGGCTAAGTTCTTTGCAAGATGAATGGAAATCTCGTTGTCATAGTACAACCTGTTATTCTCTTGCTTCTTTCCCAATTCCTCCATAAACCTCTGTAACCAAATAATCTCTTTACTAGCCTCTATAGCAGCAACATACTCTGCTTCTGTTGTTGAAAGTGCAACAACCTTTTGCAGTTTAGAAATCCAACTTACTGTTGTTCCACCTACAGTAAAAACATACCCTGTGGTAATCCTCCTGCTATATTTACAACCTACCATATCTAAATCAACATATCCATGTAGAACAATGTCTAAACCTCCAAAACATAATGCATGAGTAGCAGTACCTCTAAAATACCTGAGAATCCACTTTACTGCCTCCCAATGATCTTTACCTAGATTTTTCATATACATGCTCACAAACCCCACTACATGTGCAATATTTGGTCTTGTTCAAACCATCACATACATCAAGTTGTCAATTGTTGATGAATAAGGGACCCTCGACATGTATTCTATCTCCTCCCGTGTCTTGAGACACATTTCCTTAGTTAATTTGAAATGGTTGGCCAAAGGTGTACTAACTCGTTTTTTATTCTACATTCTAAACTTCTCCAACACCTTCTCTATGTACTCACCCTAAGACAATGTCAATTTGTGATTTTTCTTGTCTCTTGTTATTCTTATACCAAGGATTTTCTTTGCAGCACCCAAATCCTTCATCACAAATGAATTAGCTAATTTCTCCTTGAGCACATTTATATCCTGCATATTAGACCCCGCAACAAGCATGTCATCTACATACAATAGCAAGATAATATAGCTTCAATTTTCTAGCCTTTTAAAATAAACACAATGATCAGAATGGTATCTATTATAACATTTTTCAATCATAAACCTGTCAAACTTCAAATACCACTGCCTTGGGGCTTGCTTTAGGCCATACAAGCTCTTCTTCAACCTGCATACCAAATTCTTCTCTCCTTTGACCTCATACTCTTGTGGCTACTGCATATAAATCTCTTTCTCCAAATCTCCATGGAGAAAAGTTGTTTTTACATCTAACTATTCAAAATGCAAATCTTATACTACCACAAGACTTAAAATAGTCCTAATTGAATTCATCTTAACAACAAGATAAAATATTTCATCAAAATCTATACCTTTCTTTTGTGCAAACCCATTTACAACAAGTCTAGCCTTGTACCTCTTGTTTTCTCCATCTTATTCCTTCAACCTGTAAACTCATTTATTCTACAATGCTCTTTTTCCTACATGCACCTGAACCAAGTCCCAAATATGTTTATTTAATAAGGGGTCCATTTCCTCTTTCATATCTTTCTCCCACTTCTTTTTAGTTTCTACCTGCATTGCCTCTTCATAACTTTCTGGTTCACCAGAATCAATCAACAATAAATAATGCAATGAAGGAGAGTATTTTTCGAGGGGTCTACTTAACTTAGTAGATCTTCTAACAACACTTGCAGGAGTTTGAGGTACCTGTTGCTCTTGTTGTTTTACATTTTGATTTTCTGGTACCTTTGGAATTTCTTTTTCAGTGATCTCATCAAGCACTGTGTATTCTGGTTTTTCTTTTTCCTATTTATTTCCCTGCAACTGATCTTTGTACATGACCTTCTCATTGAATATGAAATCTCTACTCCTAATGATTTTGTGATTTTCATAATCCCATAAGCGATAACCAAAATAATTAACACTGTATCCAATAAAGGTACACTTCTTGAATTTTTCTTGAAGCTTTGTTCTATTTTCTTTATCAATATGGACAAATTCGTCACAACTGAAACTCTTCAAAAAATAATAGTTTACCTTTTTACCTGTCCATGTCTCCTCTGGAATTCCACCATCCAAATATCTTGAAGGTCCTATGTTTATTAAGTAAACAACAATATCTACATCATCTGCCCAAAACTGTAAGGGAAACCCAACATGCAATCTCATACTCCTTGCACACTCCATGATTGTCGGGTTCATCCTTTCTGACACACCATTTTCTTGTGGAGTTCCTAAAACTGTTTTCTCTCTATGAATCCCATGGTATGGACAATAATCATCAAAATCCTTGTTGCAATATTCACCTCCATTGTCTAATCTAAGACAATTCAACCTTTTTCCTATCTCATTCTCAACCAAATTTTCCATTTCTTAAAAGTATAAAAAACATCAGATTTTTGTTGAATGCAATAAACCCAAGTTTTTCTAGTTGTGTCATCAACAAAAGTAACATAATAACGAGATCCACCAAGATATGATACTTGATTTGGTCTCCATGCATTCGTATGCACAAGCTCTAACCTTTCACTCTTCTTTTCTTTTCCAACTTTGAGAAATCTTACTCTCTTTTGTTTTCCATAAACACAGTGCTCACGGAAATCCAAATCAATTTGTTTAAGATCTGGCAACAAAATTCTTTTTTGAAGTATTTTCATCCCCTTCTCACTCATGTGTCAAAGCCTATGATGCCACAGTGATGTATCCACTCCTGTAGAAGCTAAATAGATAGAAGAGTCAGTATCACCAGTACATAAATACAATGTACCTGCCTTATCTTCTTCTTCTATCACCAGTGATCCTTTGGTGACCTTCCACGCCTTATCTGTAAATATGGATATACAACCTTCACTTTCCAACTTCCCTGTTGAAATTAGATTTTTCCTTAGATATGGAACGTGTCTTACCTCTTTCAACAACCATTGGTTTCCATTTTTTTTCTTTATTTGTACCTTACCCATTCCAATAATTTTTCATGGTGCATCATCACCCAAATGAACATGTCCAAAATCACCTTGAACATAATCTAGAAAATGTTTCATGTGGGGTGTGGTGTGAAATGAAGCCCTTGAATCTACTACCCAAGACTCAGAAATATTATCTACAGAAAGAATCAAAGCATCTTGTAACACATCACATGTTACATTTGCTTCCTTATTTTTCTTTTGTTGTCCATCTCTTTGTTTCTTTGGAGCTCTACAGTCTTTCTTCAGATGTCCTTTCTTCCCACAATTCCATCACTCTATCTTTCCCAGACTAGATTTGGATCTGCCCTACCTAGAATTCCCATGGTTCCCTGAGCCCTTTCCTCTATCATTTTGTCTTCTCCTATTCTCCATGGTCAACACATTACTTGATGTCTCACCTGTTCTTTTCCGTCACATTTCCTCGCTAAGGATAACACCAACAACATCATCAAATTTTAGAGTGTTTGAACCATAGACATAGTTACTTACAACAATGACCAAGCGATTCCATCTTTCTAGAAACGAGCATAGGATTAGAATAATCCTGACCTCATCATCAAAGTTCAATTTTACATAACTTAGTTGATTAGTAATCGTACTAAATCCATTTAAATGATCTGCAACATACCCACCTTCTAACATCTTCATATTAAATAATTGCTTCATTAGAAATACCTTATTGGATGTCGAGTGTTTTTCATACAGTTTATCTAATGCATCCATCAACTCCTTCATTGTCTTTTCTTTTGAAATATTGAAATCCACCGATGCTGCCAGGCTCAATCATATCATTCCTAGTGTCTTTCTGTCAAGAACCTCCCATTCTTCATCCTTCATGGTCGTCGATTTCTTTTCTATTCTTCCCAATGGTAGGAATATATCCTTCTAATATAAATAATCTTCCATCTGCATCTTCCATAACTAGTAGTTTTGGCCATTAAATTTCTCGACCCTAAACTTTCTATCTTTTTCCATTGCTCCCACTCGAACCAGGAACCCTATTTTCCTGCGAGTTACCTTTCGCTCTGATACCAGTTGTTAGAAATACGGGATCACAGAGCAATAAAATAAAACAAATGCAAAAATAAACATAGAAGATACACAATACAATAGAGACACAGATATGCATGGTTCACCTAGTGTGGGCTACGTCCACCAGAGAAATTGCCTGGTCCTTCCTTTATTATTATCCATGAAAATGAAGGGATACAACCTACATCACACCCGTTGTAACTTCCTCTTCTTTCTCTCATAGTATCCTCTCTCAGAATACAATATTCACACACATACACAACCACAATACAATTCCCTCATGAAAAGAGGGTTGTCTTCTAGGGAAAAAAAAACCCTAACATAACTTCTACTGTCATATCTACGACCTTATAATGAATGGTCCAGATTGACTACAAAATTATAATATTTTACAAGGAAGTTTTCCCAAAATTTCACTTCAGGAGGGGCTCCATTAATTGTCGTCGCCCCCCCTGGACCCCCTTGACGACATATACACTAATAGTCAATTAGTATAATCACATAATTAAAAGTAGTTAATCTACTAATCATCTTTATATACATTTACATTAATAATCAATTAATATAACCACATAATTAAAAGTAGTTAATACTACCATCAATACCATAAAACCAAAACCAATTAACATATATCAATTACTTTTAATTATATAATTATATTAATAAATATTACAAAAATTCCACAAAATTTACAAAAATTTAAATATTACATTAATAATATAATAATAAAAGCATACATCAATTCTAACGAAAAACTTTAAATGTTACATTAATAATGAAAACATACATCAATTCTAACGAAAGTGCGTTGGAGGTTGACAACCATTACACATATATGAAACATGGAGGAGGAAAACGAGCTGATTAATTTCGTATTTTGCCAAGCATTAAAAGGACGGTGTACTCCTCCTCATGGACTCCTACTTGGAGGATATTGGATATTAACAACTCAATGTTATTGTCTTTGTACATCATAATAATTATAAGCATCATTGACTTCTCTCTAACCTTTAACATTACTAATGTTGGAGATCCAAACCTTAAAAAAAAAATTGTTTTGTTAATGGTGAAGATCTAAACATTATAAAAATGTTTTGGAATGAGTGTCAATTTCACATTTACTTTAACTTTTTAAATGGTCAAATTTATAGGGTGAACGTGAAAAAAACCATTTTGAAATAATTATGTAAGTTTGTGAGTATTTTATCAACTTTCATAGTGAAGAAGTTTAAATGTTATTGAAGAAGTTTAAATGTTATATGATTTTAAAATATGTTATATGATTTTAATTTTTTTTTTAAATTATCATTGAAATGAGGTCATATAATTCTTTGGGTCTGCATGGAGTCCAAGCTAATTAAGCTCTCTACCAATCTTGTCCACATCCTTTTCTCCACAGCATCATCTTCATCTTGAAATTTGAACTATTCCAACTATTTCCATTCTGAGCCTTTTCATGAGCGTTCCACGATGTGCGTTACTATGTAGATACACCTGCTGTTGTATCTGTCCCTGAAAGTAATTGTGAGATTCTCTAATATCTTTCTAAATATTTGTTATCACGAGGATTGAACCTTGTTTATTGGTAAAAAGTTTATGATTGGTCACCCATAGATCTAAATTCTTTCGGAAAAATATCTATGTTGTATAGGACCCATGCCCTCCCAAAAAACAATATTCATAATTTTGGAGCTTTGTTGACTTCAGGAATTTGATTATGGTGTAAAAATACAAAACGTATGAAATCTAATTAGTTTTGAGAATATATAATTTTTATTTATATAGAAGTTTTGTATGATTAAGAAATTCTACTATTTTCTAGCATTTGTATATTATTGTTCGTGCAAAATATAATGAGTATGTTCTCATTAATGCAATAGTTGAGTAACTAAATGGTGGAATTTCCTTAAAATAATTCATACAATTTTAAGCAACTATTTTTTTCAAATTCTTTTATGTGAAGTCTAAATTTGTTTAAATTAAGAAATCACCATAGCCCTAAAATTAGGAGGTCAAGCATTAGTGTATGGTTTTAAGGCCCTAACACAATGAAACATCTTTTTTTTTAATTGTGGATCTTACTAGGTATTTTTCCCCATTAAAATAAATGGACTTCTTATTCATAATAAATAAAAAAGGTTACATTTTGTAGGTGCTACAAGAGCATTTCATAAAATCTAGGAAGATGTTCCTCCCTACATGTAATAGACATATGTTAAAATTACATATAAGTGTACAATGTACATTTTGTTCCTGTCTCGTTGCAGCTTGACCCTCTTGAACACTTTGTATTTAAGTATGTTTTAAACATGGGTGATTTTAAGAACCCCCCTAAATTTATATATATAATAAATGGGTGAATCCCCATGATACATAGAAAAAAATGAAGGCTATTTTATCAATTATATAATATGTATATATAATTTTTTGGCGAATCTTTTAGTCAATTATATAATCTTGTAAAATCTTGGCAAATCTTTCACTGAATTATAAAATCTTTTAAGAACTTGGCGAAATTTTCACTGAATTATAAAACCTTGTAAAGTCTTGGAATTTTTTTTGATAAAGTATAAAACCCATATATAATAATAGGGAAATGTGTTCATTAAACTGCAATATACTCATTTTACATATTTGGAAAAACAAACATAGTTTGTCCATCCTTTAGACAATGTTGCAAGCATCAAGGGTTTTGTTTGTCAAGGTTGTTCCAAGGGCTTACATGACATCAAGGATGGAAACCAGGGAAGAGTGTTCCAAGGGCTTACATAAGGAAGGAGTGGAATGAACTATTGGTTTTTATTCAAAGGTATATAACCTGTGAGGGAAGGTATAATTCAACTTTCCTGTATCACATTAGATTATTGGAACATTTCACAGGTACTCATCCACTCAATATGCCCTATTTTCTTTGGCAAATCCTAGTAAAAATGTCTAACAAGGTCAAAGTCAATACTGCTAAGGCTGAGACCATAATTTTTCATTGTTCTTTGATTAAATTACCCATCATTGAAGAACTGAAGAAAAGGAAGAAAACATGGGGTATCTTTTGTTTTGGTCTGAGTTCACCTATGAAGAAGATCCTGAGAATCCTCTTAGAAAGAAGAAGAGAGTCAAGAAATGCAAGCAACCTATTGCACCTGATACATCAAAGGCATCCACCAGCAGGAAAAGGAGAAGGATAGATTTCCTCAATGATCCTAAGGATGAAAACATGGTCAAAATGAAAAGAGATAAAGTGGTTTCTTGGAAGGAGAGGCTTAAGGAATATAGAGTGTTAGACAGATTTATGAAGAAAGAGAATGCTATCTTGAAAGCCTAGATTGCAACAGTTTCCTCACAGAAAGACAAGTACAAAGATAAATCTAAGAAGTTGTCTAAGAAGGCTAAAATGTACTTCATATTTAGTGTTAAATTTTGCAAGAAGTACATGATCATGAAGAGAAAGTGGTTGTAGTTAAAAAGAAAGAACTAGAGGAGACCATCTCTGCAGAATGGATATGAGTGCATAATGTTGCCCAAACTAACCAATCTTCCCTTAGCCTTCACAACAGATATAATATCTTTATCGGCATCCTTTACATATCGTCCTTTGAAGTCAACAATCTTTTCAATAAAGCATCCATTTGCATCAAATAAGATTAGAAAATCCTCTAAACTCGGTGAACCTCCAGCCTTGGCGTTTTATGCCAAAAACTCAATAAGATTGGCAATATTTCGAACTAACGTAACGAACCTGATTGACAATCTCTAGGTTGTTAAGTGTATGACATAATTTGTGCATGTTGATTTTTTCATTAAATTTCTACAGTTCTATGTAGTGAAATTCTAACAAGGGTGGATTGATAGATCTAATTAGGGGATTGTGATGCTAGATTTTCACAAGGTCATTCAACTAAATAAAAGGGAATTTTGAAAGAATTGAAAGATTGTCCTGGGAGTGTGATCTAGTGGCAAGCAACGAGGTAATCAAGCTTGTATTAATGTGGAGACCAGGGTTCAAAACCCCTCGAGTGGGTGTGCATGATGCCAAGTTCAAGTCCTAAGTAACTTTGACAACATAGATATGCCTCTCATTGCACAACAACTTAGGCAAATATATTCTATAAAAAGTATCTATGATTTAAAAATAAAAATAAAAATTGAAGGATTATGAAGACCCAAGGTGGGTTGACAGATACAATTAGGGGAGGAAATGTTAGTCTAGGATTTTGATAAGGTCATTCAACTAAATCAAATTGAATTTTAAAAAATCAAATACTCTTGGTTTTTTAGATGAACCCTATAATATGAAAAAAAACTTTGTTATCTAATGCCCAATGCTTGGTTATTGATAATTGGGTATTTTCTAGATGGAAATGGTTTAATCAATGCTTAAGGTTAACCTTAAGCTCATTTAAGTGTTAGTACTTGTTACCAAGGTTTATTTGTTTAGAAAACACAGATCTTCCATGGTGAGGTTGATTGATATGTTGAAGTTAATTTGATAGCTGAATTAAAATTAATACAAAATATGTGTAATACCTTGATTAAGATTTACCAGTTATGCTTGGGTCCACCCCTCTGTTACGATATTTAGATTTTAAATAGATACATAGGCTTTTACAAAATAAAAATTCATGTCATTAAACACCAAGGTTGTCTCATTATGGACCTTTCCACAAATTACCACTACTAGAAAGCTCCATGATTGTCTCATAGTGTTGGTTGTTAGGTGTAAATATCTTCATGGGCTTGGGTGTCATATAGCCTAGAAGGTGGTGATCTTTCAGTGCCTCAATATGAAACATAATGCTAACTCAATCAATTGCACCCTTGTGACTCTTAGCTTTTCCAAAGAGCATTTGATACTCTTGTCAATTTGTTGCAACCATTATAGTGTCAGCAAGTTCCCTATTGTTGAGTAAGTGAAATCAATTAGTTGAGAACCAGTGGAGTCAAAGCTTCTAGACAAAACACTGTCTTCTAGTGCTAATATGATTAAAGGAAGACTGTAATATGTCCTGAAAGGAAGACCTTCAACTGTAGCCACCTTCTGTTTCTCATCTTTTCATTAAGAGACTAAATCGTGTCCATACTAGATTTGCCACTTGTTTTCATTTCCAACCACAACACCTAGTCTATCATTTAGTGCTATATGCTCTTCTTTCAAACATCTATGAGCACTGGCAGAGATTTCCCTCGAGTCCCTTGTCATTTGCTTGGTTAGGTTTAAAAAATATTTCCCCAACTTTGGCTTATAACGTCTAAGACACTACCATTACTTCTATGCAAGATGGCAATGACAATAGCTACTCTTATATAGTCATAAAACAACTTGTAGTCACTAGTGATTTGATTGGATTTTTTAAATCTTGTCATTACGTGAATGGGTTCTTACAAAATCCTTTAATATTAAAGTAGCAATATTTAAGAAATGGTTATAAACTATTCAAATATATGTACAGTTTCTTGTGGGTTAATAAAAACTCAAATTTGTGTTTTGAAAGCGCAACACTGTCTGATTTTCTGAGTAGCTAAGTTGGCATGTTTTGAAAATTGAATCCACTGTAGAGATTAGTTGTACCTACCCAATACATGTCGTTCCATCTTCAATCCTAATTATTTTGTTTCTTCAGTTTGTTGCATCGCCAATAAATGTACATAGGGATTCTAGCGTGAGTAAACAAGAGCTTCAGTGCGTCATTGATGGCTTTGCTTTTGTCAGTTTCTAATTCATTTCTATAGTATGATTGTGCAAAAAGAACATTGTACTAAGAAGAATCATGTCATTCTAAACACCAAAACTGTGACATTTTAGCTGAAATTTAGGTTGACAAAAATGATATCCAACAATCTCTTCTTTTTTTCCAAGAAAAAAACTTTATATTTGATATTTCACAATAGAAATCAAAATATACATGCTCTAGCCTGTTGGCTCTTTGACTTAAAACCAAAAATATTCAGTCTTATCCTTTCAGGGCATATTACAATCTTCCTTCAATACAACTAAAGGCCACCGCAGAAATCTGATACATAAATATTGTTTCCTGAGAGTGTCAGTCAGACATCTAGACTATAAGAAACAAAAGAGTATCATGTCAGAACAGAGACTTGACAGAATATGAAAAAAGAGCATATCCCCTGAATTCTTGTTCAGTCAAGAATCAATATGCCTTCCTGCAATAAAACGACTTCCTTAGAAAGAAGATCTGCTCTGGCATTGTAACGAACTGCCTCGTTACGACAACCATTCTAGAGCTAGGTGCAATTTTTTTTTTTTTTTGTGTGTGCGTAGGTACAAGGAGACAAACTCAGTCTACTCGACTCTGCGCCGCCACCAGACGACGATGTGACGCTACTAGGATGAACGTAAGAATATGACTAGGACGCACGATACGTAACCACATGCATAAAGATGCTCACACGACAAGCAAACTGACTGTTGAAAGCGACTGACATCCCGCCCGTCCTACCCTGCAAGGTTAGG